>JBBPBX010028933.1:2128-25747 GCA_038048925.1 Garcialebias charrua | reverse complement strand
CCGAGTTATAGCCATTTGAAAGTAGCTATGGCGGCCATCTTGGATTTTTGATTTTGATATGGAATATGATAGGAAACATTGTCAGCTATCACCATACCAAGTTTCAGCTCAATATCACTAAAATTGACCATTTTACAGTATTTTGACTTTTTTGCGTTGTCGGCCATCTTGGAAATTGGATTTTCAATTGAAATTTATTAGGGATCATTGTCAGCTACCCATTTGCCAAATATAAGTTCCATATATCCATCAAAATGGCCGCTTCACCTAATTTGCTTGTTCAAATTGGATACTGCGACCTATATTCCGGTGCAACCTATAATCCAGAAAATACGGTAATTTAGGTCTGATGCTGTATCAGACTTACCTTCATGTGGAGCTGCTCACACCCGCGCACTGTGACAAGCCCAGAGCACTCTGCACACTACGTCACAGATGGTGCGTTCGCGTGTAATCGGATTTTCCAAGATTAAACACGGCTTGAAGTTCAAAATCACATTTAAAGCAACATTAAAGTGATTTATCATTTTGTTTGCAAAAACGAACATATTTAAATGATAAAATATATATATATTGAGCAATTTGATGAATAGTAGAAAAATCATGTCAGTGGATCTTTAAGGGTTGTTTCTGTAAATCGTAAAGTTTTAGTGAATGAATCAGAGTCAGAGTCAGAGAGTCTTTATTGTCATTTGCACCGCATGTGGTACATGTGATGAAAACGAGATTATGTACACGGGGTCCCAGTTACATCCAACAACAAATGCAAGAGAAAAACAGTAATAACATCTAGGATTAACTAAGAAAAACATCAACTAGTAATACACTAAGCCCTAATGTAGTAGAAAAACATCATTATAAACAGCAGCACGAACATGAGTCTGTATGAGCAGATGGTCACAGATGAACACAGCAACAAGAAAACAGATCAGCATCAGCATGATGTGATATTTTGCAGTGTTTATTTTTTATTTTATTTTTATTTATTCATGAGTCTAACAGCCTCAGGGTAGAAGCTGTTCCTCAGTCTAGTGGTTCTACACTTGATGCTCCTCAACCTCCGTCCTGAGGGGAGTGGGGCAAAGAGTGAGTGTGCTGGATGAGTGAGGTCTTTCATGATGCAGGTGGCTCTTTTCCTGCATCTGGAGGTGTAAATGTCTGTGATGGTGGGGAGACTGACTCCAACAGACTTCTGTGCAGCCTTCACCACTCTCTGTAGAGCTTTCCTCTCTTCAACTGTGCAGCCTCCATGCCACACGTTGATGCTGGAGCACAGGATGCTCTCCACTGCACACCTGTAGAAGGAGGTGAGGACTGGGCTGCTCAGACCAGCTCGTCTCAGCCGTCTGAGGAAGTAGAGTCTCTGATGACCTTTCTTGATCAGGCTGGTGGTGTTATTGCTCCAGCTGAGGTTATCATTCAAGTGTACACCCAGGTACTTGTAGCTGGAGACCACCTCCACCGCAGATCCACCTATATACAGTGGGGTGTGGGTGTGTTTGTTCCTTCTGAAGTCCACAATCATCTCCTTCGTCTTCTTCACATTCATGTGAAGATTATTCTCTTTGCACCAGCTCTCCAGATGTTCCACCTCCTGTCTGTAGCTGGACTCATCATTGTTTGTGATGCATCCCACCACCGCTGTATCATCTGCAAACTTAACAATATGACAGCCTGGATGTGTGGCTGTACAATCATATGTGAGCAGAGTGAACAGAAGAGGGCTCAGCACACATCCCTGAGGAGAGCCAGTGCTGAGGGTGATGGTGGAGGAGGAGAAGTTGTGGATCTTCACGGACTGTGGTCTGTCTGTTAAGAAGTCTAAGACCCAGTTACAAATAGAGGGGCTTAGTCCAAGTGTGGATAGTTTGTCTATCAGAGTTTGGGGGATCATGGTGTTGAAGGCAGATGTGAAGTCCACAAAGAGCAGACGCACGTATGAGTCCTTCTGATCCAGGTGGGTGAGAGCAGTGTGGACCACGGAGGAGATGGCGTCCTCTGTTGATCGGTTCTCACGGTATGCATATTGATGAGGGTCCTCGTTGATGTTGACGGCTGTCTTGATGTGGGACATGACCAGTTTCTCAAAACATTTAGCGACTATCGGGGTGAGGGCCACCGGTCTATAGTCATTCAGACCAGTCACTGTGGAGCTTTTTGGGACTGGGATGATGGTGGCGGTCTTCAGGCAGGTGGGAACTGACTCCAGTGCAAGTGAGGTGGTGAAGATGTCAGCCAGCACCTCACAGAGCTGGTCCGCACATTCCTTCAGAACTTTCCCTGGGATGTTGTCTGGACCCGTAGCTTTATGAGGGTTGATCCTTCTGAGACTGCCTCTCACTTCTGCTGCGGTCACTTTGAGGTGCTCCTCGTCTGGTGATGAGGTGAGTCTGGTGCTAGTTGGTCTGTTTGGATCATCAAAACGTGCATAAAACTTATTGAGGGCATCAGGCAGGGATGGGTCCCTGGGGCATTGTTTGCTTTTGCCCTTGTAGTCTGTTAAGCATTTGATGCCCTGCCACATGCTCCTTGGATCATGTGAGGTGAACTGTCCCTCGATCCTCTGTGCATACGCGGCTTTGGCCTTCTTTATGCCATCATCCAGTTCTCTCCTGCACTTTCTCAACTCCTCAGTATCTTTAGACTTGAATGCAGTGTCCCTGGCTGCCAGCAGGGTGCGGACATCCTTATTTAGCCAGGGTTTTTGATTGGGGTAAAATTTAACACACTTTCTTATGGATACATTTTCAGCACATGTACTGATGTAACCCAGGACAGAGGAAGCATAAAGTTCCAGGTCATTTTACTGCTACGACTAACTGGAACGGTTCTGCAGAACCAGAGGTCCAGTCTGTGTGGACCATGGTTCTGGTTCTGGTGGGTCTGGTTCTGGTGGGTCTGGTTCTGGTGGGTCTGGTTCTGGTGGGTCTGGTGGTTCTGGTTCTGGTGGTTCTGGTTCTGGTGGGTCTGGTTCTGGTGGGTCTGGTTCTGGTGGGTCTGGTTCTGGTGGGTCTGGTTCTGGTGGGTCTGGTTCTGGTGGGTCTGGTTCTGGTGGGTCTGGTTCTGGTGGGTCTGGTTCTGGTGGGTCTGGTTCTGGGTCTGGTTCTGGTGGGTCTGGTTCTGGTGGGTCTGGTTCTGGTGGGTCTGGTTCTGGTGGGTCTGGTTCTGGTGGGTCTGGTTCTGGTGGTTCTGGTGGGTCTGGTTCTGGTGGGTCTGGTTCTGGTGGGTCTGGTGGGTCTGGTTCTGGTGGGTCTGGTTCTGGTGGGTCTAGTTCTGGTGGGTCTGGTCCCCCCACACACACAAAACCACGTCTTCCAGTTCATTCAGTTTTTATTTAGTGTTAGGATTAGGGTCCAAGATGGCGCCACTGTTTTGGTTAGTCTCAGAGCCTCACGGACTAACACAGAGACCTGATTTAACAAAGAATGATAACAACAACAACAACAACAACAACAACAACAACAACAACAACAACAGCCAATCATAAAAGAGGCGTACAGATTTTTTACTAGATAAAATAAAATGGCAACCAAAAGGAAAGAAGTAGTGAAAAAACATCTGGATTATAAAGTGTTATTTAAAAACTAAGAACAGGAACTTGTCTGTGTTGGTTCTTTCCATGAACTTATCAGATGTTTAGGGATGGGGCCGATCCGATCCAGTATCGGTATCGATATCATTTAAGTATCGGATTTTCCGATCCAACCTGCCGATATTTCCAATCCGGCTTCAAAGAGAACTTGTGTTCCACCATAATCTGTGACTTCTGTCTTAACTTTGTGTGAGTTAAACCCAAAGAAGACACTCTGAGCCTCACAACAGGAAACACATTAACTTTAATAGCGCACAAGAGGCAGGTCTATATCACAGATGTCTTTCTCACCCGTGGTGCAGCTGGAAAACTAAAGTACTGCTAAGCATTATGGGAAAGACAACACAGTCCACTCCCCTTAACCACTATGGGAGTGAATTTTGTTGTCTTTCCCATAATGCTTAGCAGTACTTTAGTTTTCCATCTGCACCATGAGTGAGAAAGACATCTGTGATATAGACCTGCCTCTTGTGCGCTATTAAAGTCTGGGTGTTTCCTGTTGTGAGGTTCAGAGTGTCTTCATTGGGTTTAACTCACACAATGTTAAGACAGAAGTCACACATGGGGGCGGCCGTGGCACAGTGGTAATGGCAGTCGCCCCCCGATCGGAAGGTCGGAGGTTCGAGTCCCGCATCCGCCCACCATGTGTCGTTGTGTCCCTGGGCAAGACACTTAACCCCGAGTTGCTCCCGGTAGGTCTGGATAGCGCCCTACAAGGCAGGCTACCACTACCGGTGTATGAATGTGTGTATGAATGGGTAGATGGCTCGTATTGTAAAGCGCTTTGGGGCTCCTCAGAGGGGGCTGGAAGGCGCTATATAAATAAGCTCCATTTACAATAGTTTCAATTTAGAAAACTTCATTATTACAGACTCATATAAAATCTGTGATGATGATATCGGAACTGGATCGGTATCGGCCGATACCCAGAGTTAAGTATCGGGATCGGATCGGAATTAAGGAAATGTGGATCGGTGCATCCCTAGTTTGAAGTCGCTTACAGAGGTCAAAGGTCGAGATCTTCAGATCTTTTTGTAAGATATTCCATGAAGCAGGAGCAGAGTAGGAGAAGGCCCTTTTTCCAAGTTCAGTCCTCACTGACGGAACACTGCAGGTAATCATGTCCTGAGAGCGCACGCTGTAGCTGCACTCACACAGAGACATGTAGGAGGAGATGTATGAGGGCAGCAGACCAAGAAGTGATTTAAAGATGAAAATGTACCAGTGGAAGAGTCTGTGTGAAGTTAATGATGTCCAGTTAACCAGTGAAGTTAATGATGTCCAGTTAACCAGTGAAGTTAATGATGTCCAGTTAACCAGTGAAGTTAATGATGTCCAGTTAACCAGTGAAGTTAATGATGTCCAGTTAACCAGTGAAGTTAATGATGTCCAGTTAACCAGTGAAGTTAATGATGTCCAGTTAACCAGTGAAGTTAATGATGTCCAGTTAACCAGTGAAGTTAATGATGTCCAGTTAACCAGTGAAGTTAATGATGTCCAGTTAACCAGTGAAGTTAATGATGTCCAGTTAACCAGTGAAGTTAATGATGTCCAGTTAACCAGTGAAGTTAATGATGTCCAGTTAACCAGTGAAGTTAATGATGTCCAGTTAACCAGTGAAGTTAATGATGTCCAGTTAACCAGTGAAGTTAATGATGTCCAGTTAACCAGTGAAGTTAATGATGTCCAGTTAACCAGTGAAGTTAATGATGTCCAGTTAACCAGTGAAGTTAATGATGTCCAGTTAACCAGTGAAGTTAATGATGTCCAGTTAACCAGTGAAGTTAATGATGTCCAGTTAACCAGTGAAGTTAATGATGTCCAGTTAACCAGTGAAGTTAATGATGTCCAGTTAACCAGTGAAGTTAATGATGTCCAGTTAACCAGTGAAGTTAATGATGTCCAGTTAACCAGTGAAGTTAATGATGTCCAGTTAACCAGTGAAGTTAATGATGTCCAGTTAACCAGTGAAGTTAATGATGTCCAGTTAACCAGTGAAGTTAATGATGTCCAGTTAACCAGTGAAGTTAATGATGTCCAGTTAACCAGTGAAGTTAATGATGTCCAGTTAACCAGTGAAGTTAATGATGTCCAGTTAACCAGTGAAGTTAATGATGTCCAGTTAACCAGTGAAGTTAATGATGTCCAGTTAACCAGTGAAGTTAATGATGTCCAGTTAACCAGTGAAGTTAATGATGTCCAGTTAACCAGTGAAGTTAATGATGTCCAGTTAACCAGTGAAGTTAATGATGTCCAGTTAACCAGTGAAGTTAATGATGTCCAGTTAACCAGTGAAGTTAATGATGTCCAGTTAACCAGTGAAGTTAATGATGTCCAGTTAACCAGTGAAGTTAATGATGTCCAGTTAACCAGTGAAGTTAATGATGTCCAGTTAACCAGTGAAGTTAATGATGTCCAGTTAACCAGTGAAGTTAATGATGTCCAGTTAACCAGTGAAGTTAATGATGTCCAGTTAACCAGTGAAGTTAATGATGTCCAGTTAACCAGTGAAGTTAATGATGTCCAGTTAACCAGTGAAGTTAATGATGTCCAGTTAACCAGTGAAGTTAATGATGACCAGTTAACCAGTGAAGTTAATGATGTCCAGTTAACCAGTGAAGTTAATGATGTCCAGTTAACCAGTGAAGTTAATGATGTCCAGTTAACCAGTGAAGTTAATGATGTCCAGTTAACCAGTGAAGTTAATGATGTCCAGTTAACCAGTGAAGTTAATGATGTCCAGTTAACCAGTGAAGTTAATGATGTCCAGTTAACCAGTGAAGTTAATGATGTCCAGTTAACCAGTGAAGTTAATGATGTCCAGTTAACCAGTGAAGTTAATGATGTCCAGTTAACCAGTGAAGTTAATGATGTCCAGTTAACCAGTGAAGTTAATGATGTCCAGTTAACCAGTGAAGTTAATGATGTCCAGTTAACCAGTGAAGTTAATGATGTCCAGTTAACCAGTGAAGTTAATGATGTCCAGTTAACCAGTGAAGTTAATGATGTCCAGTTAACCAGTGAAGTTAATGATGTCCAGTTAACCAGTGAAGTTAATGATGTCCAGTTAACCAGTGAAGTTAATGATGTCCAGTTAACCAGTGAAGTTAATGATGTCCAGTTAACCAGTGAAGTTAATGATGTCCAGTTAACCAGTGAAGTTAATGATGTCCAGTTAACCAGTGAAGTTAATGATGTCCAGTTAACCAGTGAAGTTAATGATGTCCAGTTAACCAGTGAAGTTAATGATGTCCAGTTAACCAGTGAAGTTAATGATGTCCAGTTAACCAGTGAAGTTAATGATGTCCAGTTAACCAGTGAAGTTAATGATGTCCAGTTAACCAGTGAAGTTAATGATGTCCAGTTAACCAGTGAAGTTAATGATGTCCAGTTAACCAGTGAAGTTAATGATGTCCAGTTAACCAGTGAAGTTAATGATGTCCAGTTAACCAGTGAAGTTAATGATGTCCAGTTAACCAGTGAAGTTAATGATGTCCAGTTAACCAGTGAAGTTAATGATGTCCAGTTAACCAGTGAAGTTAATGATGTCCAGTTAACCAGTGAAGTTAATGATGTCCAGTTAACCAGTGAAGTTAATGATGTCCAGTTAACCAGTGAAGTTAATGATGTCCAGTTAACCAGTGAAGTTAATGATGTCCAGTTAACCAGTGAAGTTAATGATGTCCAGTTAACCAGTGAAGTTAATGATGTCCAGTTAACCAGTGAAGTTAATGATGTCCAGTTAACCAGTGAAGTTAATGATGTCCAGTTAACCAGTGAAGTTAATGATGTCCAGTTAACCAGTGAAGTTAATGATGTCCAGTTAACCAGTGAAGTTAATGATGTCCAGTTAACCAGTGAAGTTAATGATGTCCAGTTAACCAGTGAAGTTAATGATGTCCAGTTAACCAGTGAAGTTAATGATGTCCAGTTAACCAGTGAAGTTAATGATGTCCAGTTAACCAGTGAAGTTAATGATGTCCAGTTAACCAGTGAAGTTAATGATGTCCAGTTAACCAGTGAAGTTAATGATGTCCAGTTAACCAGTGAAGTTAATGATGTCCAGTTAACCAGTGAATACTGGGTGCAGTGGTGGGTACGATAATCACAGCCAGTTATGAATCTTACGCCAAAAATACACTACTTCCGGCTCCGCCCCGCTCCGCAGGTCGCAGCTGAGCGAGTCCAATTTCCACTTCCTCCGCTCAGCTCAGGTCCGCCTGATGCGCCGCTCCGAGACGCATGCGCGGGATTTGCGATATCGCGCGATAAATCAAGTGATAAATAAGTAAGTCAGAACAAAACAATTCATTCGGTGGAAGAAGGAGAACAACAGTAGAGACTGCTGCCTTGATCTTCTCTCGTAAATGAGCGACAGGAAGTGATGTATTACATTTCAGAATAAAATACTTTATTTATTTATTTATTTCTTGTATTGCGTTTGTAGGCGTAGTCATAAATGATAGTTTGAAAGCATTTTTGTACAAATAAATCCGTATAGAGCTAGGATTAGTCCGCCCGTGGTGATTTTATTTTGTAAATACGGAAGTTGTGCTCGTTCCTTTTCCTGTTGGTGCGACGTAATCTTCAAAAGTTGACTCCGGCACAGCTCCGGCGTCCGGCAGAAATAGAAAAATTTCTAATTTTGACGGACTGCCGTCCGCTCTCCGCAGCTCGCTGCCGCCGTGCGGAGCCAGTGTAAATTCTGTCATTGATTATAATGGGTGCGTATTTGCTGCGGAGGTCGGACCGGAGCGGGGCGGAGCCGGAACGCGTGTAGTGTAATTTTGGCGTTAGAGCACCATGATAGACAACATCCAACATCTGCAGGATGCACCATGATAGACAACATCCAACATCTGCAGGATGCACCATGATAGACAACATCCAACATCTGCAGGATGCACCATGATAGACAACATCCAACATCTGCAGGATGCACCATGATAGACAACATCCAACATCTGCAGGATGCACCATGATAGACAACATCCAACATCTGCAGGATGCTCCATGATAGACAACATCCAACATCTGCAGGATGCTCCATGATAGACAACATCCAACATCTGCAGGATGCTCCATGATAGACAACATCCAACATCTGCAGGATGCTCCATGATAGACAACATCCAACATCTGCAGGATGCACCATGATAGACAACATCCAACATCTGCAGGATGCACCATGATAGACAACATCCAACATCTGCAGGATGCTCCATGATAGACAACATCCAACATCTGCAGGATGCTCCATGATAGACAACATCCAACATCTGCAGGATGCACCATGATAGACAACATCCAACATCTGCAGGATGCACCATGATAGACAACATCCAACATCTGCAGGATGCACCATGATAGACAACATCCAACATCTGCAGGATGCACCATGATAGACAACATCCAACATCTGCAGGATGCACCATGATAGACAACATCCAACATCTGCAGGATGCACCATGATAGACAACATCCAACATCTGCAGGATGCACCATGATAGACAACATCCAACATCTGCAGGATGCTCCATGATAGACAACATCCAACATCTGCAGGATGCACCATGATAGACAACATCCAACATCTGCAGGATGCTCCATGATAGACAACATCCAACATCTGCAGGATGCACCATGATAGACAACATCCAACATCTGCAGGATGCACCATGATAGACAACATCCAACATCTGCAGGATGCTCCATGATAGACAACATCCAACATCTGCAGGATGCACCATGATAGACAACATCCAACATCTGCAGGATGCACCATGATAGACAACATCCAACATCTGCAGGATGCTCCATGATAGACAACATCCAACATCTGCAGGATGCTCCATGATAGACAACATCCAACATCTGCAGGATGCACCATGATAGACAACATCCAACATCTGCAGGATGCACCATGATAGACAACATCCAACATCTGCAGGATGCTCCATGATAGACAACATCCAACATCTGCAGGATGCTCCATGATAGACAACATCCAACATCTGCAGGATGCACCATGATAGACAACATCCAACATCTGCAGGATGCACCATGATAGACAACATCCAACATCTGCAGGATGCACCATGATAGACAACATCCAACATCTGCAGGATGCACCATGATAGACAACATCCAACATCTGCAGGATGCACCATGATAGACAACATCCAACATCTGCAGGATGCACCATGATAGACAACATCCAACATCTGCAGGATGCACCATGATAGACAACATCCAACATCTGCAGGATGCACCATGATAGACAACATCCAACATCTGCAGGATGCACCATGATAGACAACATCCAACATCTGCAGGATGCACCATGATAGACAACATCCAACATCTGCAGGATGCACCATGATAGACAACATCCAACATCTGCAGGATGCACCATGATAGACAACATCCAACATCTGCAGGATGCACCATGATAGACAACATCCAACATCTGCAGGATGCACCATGATAGACAACATCCAACATCTGCAGGATGCACCATGATAGACAACATCCAACATCTGCAGGATGCACCATGATAGACAACATCCAACATCTGCAGGATGCACCATGATAGACAACATCCAACATCTGCAGGATGCACCATGATAGACAACATCCAACATCTGCAGGATGCACCATGATAGACAACATCCAACATCTGCAGGATGCACCATGATAGACAACATCCAACATCTGCAGGATGCACCATGATAGACAACATCCAACATCTGCAGGATGCACCATGATAGACAACATCCAACATCTGCAGGATGCACCATGATAGACAACATCCAACATCTGCAGGATGCACCATGATAGACAACATCCAACATCTGCAGGATGCACCATGATAGACAACATCCAACATCTGCAGGATGCTCCATGATAGACAACATCCAACATCTGCAGGATGCTCCATGATAGACAACATCCAACATCTGCAGGATGCACCATGATAGACAACATCCAACATCTGCAGGATGCACCATGATAGACAACATCCAACATCTGCAGGATGCACCATGATAGACAACATCCAACATCTGCAGGATGCTCCATGATAGACAACATCCAACATCTGCAGGATGCACCATGATAGACAACATCCAACATCTGCAGGATGCACCATGATAGACAACATCCAACATCTGCAGGATGCACCATGATAGACAACATCCAACATCTGCAGGATGCACCATGATAGACAACATCCAACATCTGCAGGATGCACCATGATAGACAACATCCAACATCTGCAGGATGCACCATGATAGACAACATCCAACATCTGCAGGATGCTCCATGATAGACAACATCCAACATCTGCAGGATGCACCATGATAGACAACATCCAACATCTGCAGGATGCACCATGATAGACAACATCCAACATCTGCAGGATGCTCCATGATAGACAACATCCAACATCTGCAGGATGCACCATGATAGACAACATCCAACATCTGCAGGATGCACCATGATAGACAACATCCAACATCTGCAGGATGCACCATGATAGACAACATCCAACATCTGCAGGATGCACCATGATAGACAACATCCAACATCTGCAGGATGCACCATGATAGACAACATCCAACATCTGCAGGATGCACCATGATAGACAACATCCAACATCTGCAGGATGCTCCATGATAGACAACATCCAACATCTGCAGGATGCTCCATGATAGACAACATCCAACATCTGCAGGATGCACCATGATAGACAACATCCAACATCTGCAGGATGCACCATGATAGACAACATCCAACATCTGCAGGATGCACCATGATAGACAACATCCAACATCTGCAGGATGCTCCATGATAGACAACATCCAACATCTGCAGGATGCTCCATGATAGACAACATCCAACATCTGCAGGATGCACCATGATAGACAACATCCAACATCTGCAGGATGCACCATGATAGACAACATCCAACATCTGCAGGATGCTCCATGATAGACAACATCCAACATCTGCAGGATGCACCATGATAGACAACATCCAACATCTGCAGGATGCTCCATGATAGACAACATCCAACATCTGCAGGATGCTCCATGATAGACAACATCCAACATCTGCAGGATGCTCCATGATAGACAACATCCAACATCTGCAGGATGCTCCATGATAGACAACATCCAACATCTGCAGGATGCACCATGATAGACAACATCCAACATCTGCAGGATGCTCCATGATAGACAACATCCAACATCTGCAGGATGCTCCATGTGGGCAGCACGGTGGCACAACTGGTAGAGCTGCTGCCTCTCAGCGAGAAGGTTGCCGGTTCAAATCCCGGTCCGGGGCCTTTCTGGGTGGAGTTTGCATGTTCTCCCCGTGCATGCGTGGGTTTCCTCCGGGTACTCCGGTTTCCTCCCACAGACCAAAAAACATGCTTGTTAGGCTGATTGGTGACTCTAAATTGACCCTAGGTGTGAGTGTGAGAGTGGATGGTTGTTTGGTGTGAGTGAGACAGGTCCCTCTTGTAAATGAGTCCCCGTGACTCAACGAGGCTAGCCTGTATAAATAAAGGTTGAATGAATGAATGAATGAATGATAGACAACATCCAACATCTGCAGGATGCACCATGATAGACAACATCCAACATCTGCAGGATGCACCATGATAGACAACATCCAACATCTGCAGGATGCACCATGATAGACAACATCCAACATCTGCAGGATGCACCATGATAGACAACATCCAACATCTGCAGGATGCACCATGATAGACAACATCCAACATCTGCAGGATGCACCATGATAGACAACATCCAACATCTGCAGGATGCACCATGATAGACAACATCCAACATCTGCAGGATGCACCATGATAGACAACATCCAACATCTGCAGGATGCACCATGATAGACAACATCCAACATCTGCAGGATGCACCATGATAGACAACATCCAACATCTGCAGGATGCACCATGATAGACAACATCCAACATCTGCAGGATGCACCATGATAGACAACATCCAACATCTGCAGGATGCTCCATGATAGACAACATCCAACATCTGCAGGATGCACCATGATAGACAACATCCAACATCTGCAGGATGCACCATGATAGACAACATCCAACATCTGCAGGATGCACCATGATAGACAACATCCAACATCTGCAGGATGCACCATGATAGACAACATCCAACATCTGCAGGATGCACCATGATAGACAACATCCAACATCTGCAGGATGCACCATGATAGACAACATCCAACATCTGCAGGATGCACCATGATAGACAACATCCAACATCTGCAGGATGCACCATGATAGACAACATCCAACATCTGCAGGATGCACCATGATAGACAACATCCAACATCTGCAGGATGCTCCATGATAGACAACATCCAACATCTGCAGGATGCTCCATGATAGACAACATCCAACATCTGCAGGATGCTCCATGATAGACAACATCCAACATCTGCAGGATGCACCATGATAGACATCATCCAACATCTGCAGGATGCTCCATGATAGACATCATCCAACATCTGCAGGATGCACCATGATAGACAACATCCAACATCTGCAGGATCCCAAAGCATATTCAAAGGACTTTTAGAATGCGTAAGATCTTTCTTTAAAATTTGGACTCAATGGTGTTGGTCTGTTAGCAAAATATCTCATGACCCGTTGGACAGATTTTGAAAAATCTTTCAAGAAATAATAAACGGATGTTTACCCTGATGCTGCTCAATAATCCAGGTAGAAAAATCTAAAAAAGCTAAGTCTGGTCCTCTGGACATTCAAAAAAACAAAACAAAGCAAAAAAAAAACAAAAAAAAACAGATGTTTCTTTACTGCTGATTAACGTTTGGGTACAATTGAATTGAAGATGGCTGCAGCAGGCAATTGAAATAAGCAAACTCAAAAATGGTTATAATTCAGTTAATTTTTACAGATATGGAGTTAAATGATTGTTTGTTTAAAGTTATTACAGACAAGTACAGTGTATACAAATATATCCATGCATGTCCAAAAAGGCAACTTGAGGTAAGTTTTATTAATGTTGGATACGTTTCTAAGTTACAATTAAATCCTGCTAACACAAAACATGTTTTTTATTCCTTGCTTTAAGTGGATATTAGTGATTAAATGGCTATTCTGCTTTTGAACCTCATAATTCACCATATTAAAGTTTTGAAGTTAAATTCCATAACCTTTTTGTGTTGTCAATTCAAAGCTATTAATTCTTTAGCTGTATTCATCATTTTTGATCACTTATACTTATCACTTCAGGCAGTCCTACTGCCCAGGAGGACCGAGAGCCCTCTGACAGCAAGCTGGATCCAGGTGACAGATCACTGCGGCCAGATTCCTCAGATTCGCTGCAGGAGATCCTTCCTGGCCTCCAGGTGACAGATCACTGTGGCCAGATTCCTCAGATTCGCTGCAGGAGATCCTTCCTGGCCCACAGCTATCAGCATCAACAACTCTTAAATGAAACCAGGATGATGAGCTACGACAACACTTAATTTCCCTTTGGAATTGATAAAATATTTTTAATTGAACAGAATATTTACCAATATTAATAATAAACTTCACAAAATTGTACTTCAAATCCATGTGTTTTTTTATGTATATGACATCAGAATGTACAAAGTAATACAAAAAGAAAAAAAATTGAGAGATATTTTTTATATTTTTCTACAGAACAGTAGGTTTGGCACTGAAGGTGACCAGAAGCTTAACGTCACAGTCTGAATCTATTCTTTAAAAAACAAAACTAAAAATAAATAAATTGTAACTTAAATCTAAAACCTAACAAAAAATTAAAAAAATAAAATCTAAAACCTAATTTAAAAAACAACTAAATCTAAAAGGATTATTGAGCAGCATGTGTCAGGGTAAGACGACTCCTCGGGGATTGATAGAGTTCACTCAGGTAAATATTGGCAGGTTCTTTTTGAGGAATAGGAGCATTTCTGCTCTCTGCTGTCACACGATTCCTCTTTTCATCCACAATATTGGATGCCGTGCTGAACAGTCTTTTGCTTTCCACACTGGTTGAAGGAGCACTCAGGAACTTTGTTGCAACAGCACCATGCCCAGTACTGGAAAGGACAGTCTTTCTCAGCTGTTGTAGGTTCAGTCAAATACATCTGATGCTGCTGGGTACCTCCTGCAGGCTCATCATGCTCCTTCAGAATCCTGCCATACAGACTGCTGAAACAGCTGCTCCTTGTGCTTGGAGCCGGATGACCACTAGCGTTGGGACCAGCAACCTTTGCTGCTGGCTCTGCCTCTGTTGCCCCTGCTCCATCAGTTGATGCCCTGAGCTGCGCTGGTTCCATCTTCTCCAGTTCTTGTGTCAGAAAACCCTTTGCCCTCATGGCATTTTCTCCACTAGAAAAGAGTCTTGACACTAAAATAAAAATATGTTGAGTGACTACAAAAAAATTATTGCAGCTGCAAAAGTATACATGTACAGACAGACACACACCCTCTTTTTAAATTTAATTTTTAAAATGGTCTCTTCTGAAAGACTTCTACAGTCTGAGGAGCTTCAGCTCAGCCTTTTGTTTTTCATAATCCCACAGAGCTTTGGAGACTCATTTAAAGAGATCTGATTATAAACAGCACCTTCTCCTAGTGGATCAACCAGTTTGTTGTTGACGTTCAAAACTAGATGTCCACAGAATAAAGAAGGGCCATCTGCTTGCTACAGGGGGCTAACGATCCATCGTTAGGCTGATGGTCCTCCTTGATTGTGTGAACAGCTAGTTTTGAATGTCAATAACAAACTGGTTGATCCACTATGAGAAGGTGCTGTTTGTTTGGTGCTGTTTAATCATCAGGCCTCTCTTGTAAAAAATGAGTCCCCAAAACTCAGTGGAATTAAAAAAAAAACTTTTTTCATCTGTATGAACCTGTATATTATACGTGCACTTTCTGCAGAGGGATCTCCCACTGATTGAACATCATTATACGTGCACTTTCTGCAGAGGGATCTCCCACTGATTGAACATCTCTGTGATGGACGCTGAGATTGTAGCTCAGTTGTGTGAGCCCCTGCATTTTTTCTCCTGAAGCACCGCACTACAGAGGCTGTGTGTGTCCGAGTCCACCCAGCGCACAGTGAGACTTGTTATATCTGTATAATAATAATATATATAATATAATAATATATACTTGTTATATCTGTAGTGAAGCTCAGGGCTGGAGCTCCTTTGAACTTTGCAGCTAACTTGGTCGGCACTCGGTTGTACAGTTCAGGTAATGCTGTCTCTGATAAATATCTCCTGGAGGGTAAACTATATCTTGGCTGCAAATGTTCAGTTAAGCTACGAAACCCTTTTTTTTCCCTACAGATAACGGTTGGTCATCAATTACGATGAAGTTTAGCACTCTCTCTCTGTGATCCCTTTAGCTTTCACGTTATGGCAAGCCCTTTTAACATTAAATCGGATTCAGGGCACTTCATTTCCAGATATCTGAAATTGAATTATCCATCCATCTTCTTCCGCTTATCCGGGGTCGGGTCGCGGGGGTAGCAGCCTAAGTAGGGAGGCCCAGACTTCCCTCTCCCCAGCCACTTGGAGCAGTTCCTCCGGGGGAATCCCAAGGCGTTCCCAGGCCAGCCGAGAAACATAGTCCCTCCAGCGTGTCCTGGGTCTTCCTCTGGGTCTCCTCCCGGTGGGACGTGCCCGGAACACCTCACCAGGGAGGCGTCCAGGAGGCATCCTAACCAGATGCCCGAGCCACCTCAACTGGCTCCTCTCGATGTGGAGAAGCAGCGGCTCTACTCCGAGTCCCTCCCGGATGACTGAGCTTCTCACCCTATCTCTAAGGGAGAGTCCAGCCACCCTGCGGAGAAAACTCATTTCAGCCGCTTGTATCCGAGATCTTGTTCTTTCGGTCATAACCCAAAGCTCATGACCATAGATGAGGGTGGGAACGTAGATCGATCGGTAAATTGAGAGCTTTGCCTTTTGACTCAGCTCTCTCTTCACCACGACAGACCGGTACAGCGCCCGCTTCACTGCGGACGCTGCACCTATCCGCCTATCGATCTCACGCTCCAGTTTTCCCTCATTCGTGAACAAGATCCCGAGATACTTAAACTCCTCCACTTGGGGCAGGACCTCCTCCCCGACCCGGAGAGGGCATGCTACCCTTTTCCGGCTCAAGACCATGGCCTCGGATTTGGAGGAACTGATCCTCATCCCGGCCGCATCACACTCGGCTGCAAACCGCTCCAGTGAAAGTTGTAAATCACGAACTGATGAAGCCAGTAGGACCACATCATCTGCAAAAAACAGAGAAGCGATTCTAAGGTCACCAAAACGGATCCTCTCAACACCTTGGCTGCGCCTAGAAATTCTGTCCATAAAAGTTATGAACAGAATCGGTGACAAAGGGCAACCTTGGCGGAGTCCAACTCTCACCGGAAACGAGCCTGACTTACTGCCGGCAATGCGGACCAAGCTCTGACACCGGTCGTACAGGGACCTAACAGCCCATATCAATGGGCCTGGTACCCCATACTCCCGGAGTACCCCCCACAGAACCCCCCGAGGGACGCGGTCGAATGCCTTTTCCAAGTCCACAAAGCACATGTAAACTGGTTGGGCAAACTCCCACGCGCCCTCCAGGACCCTGTTGAGGGTGTAGAGCTGGTCCAGTGTTCCACGACCAGCACGAAAACCACACTGCTCCTCCTGAATCCGAGGTTCGACTATCCGACGGACCCTCCTCTCCAGAACCCCTGAATAGACCTTACCAGGGAGGCTTAAGAGTGTGATCCCCCTATAGTTGGAACACACCCTACGGTCCCCCTTTTTGAATAGGGGAACCACCACCCCAGTCTGCCAATCCAAGGGAACTGCCCCCGATGTCCACGCGATATTGCAAACACAACCCCACAACATCCAGAGCCCTAAGGAACTCAGGGCGAATCTCATCCACCCCTGGAGCCCTGCCACCACGGAGCTTTTTAACCACCTCTGTGACCTCAGCTCCAGAGATTGGAGAGCCCGACCCAAAGTCCCCAGGCTCTGCTTCCTCAGTGGAAGACGTGCCAGTAGGATTGAGGAGGTCTTCGAAGTATTCCGCCCACCGACTCACAACATCCCGAGTTGAGGTCAGCAGCACGCCACCCCCACCATAAATGGTGTTGGTCGCGTACCTCTTTCCCCCCCTGAGACGCCGGATGGTGGACCAGAATCGCCTCGAAGCCGTACGGAAGTCATTCTCCATGGCCTCTCCGAACTCCTCCCACGCCCGAGTTTTTGCCTCAGCAACCACCCGAGCCGCATGCCGCTTGGACTGCCGGTACCTATCAGCTGCTTCCGGGGTCCCACAAGCCAAAAAGGCCCAATAGGACTCCTTCTTCAGCCTGACAGCATCCCTCACTGCCGGTGTCCACCACCGGGTTCGAGGGTTGCCACCTCGACAGGCACCAACAACCTTGCGGCCACAGCTCCGATAAGCTGCCTCGACAATAGAGGCGCGGAACACGGCCCACTCGGACTCCATGTCCCCCGCCTCCCTCGGAACGTGTTCAAAGCTCTCCCGGAGGTGGGAGTTAAAGCTCCGTCTTACGGGAGACTCTGCCAGACGTTCCCAGCAGACCCTCACGATACGTTTGGGTCTGCCAGGTCTGACCGGCATCCTCCCCCACCATCGGAGCCAACTCACCACCAGGTAGTGGTCAGTAGACAGCTCCGCCCCTCTCCTCACCCGAGTGTCCAAGACATGCGGCCGCAGATCAGATGAGACGACAACAAATTTTGAAATTGAATTATGACTAGTCATAATAGCTATTTAAGATATCTTGAATTACATTTTGACTAGTCAAAATTCGTATTTGAGCTATCTCTAATTACATTCTGACTAATAATAATAATAATAATAATAAACTTTATTTGTATAGCACCTTCCTACAATGCCTTGCATTGACCAAGGTGCTTAACAGGATAAAAAAGTCAAAATGACGTCAGATTTTCCATTGAGTTGAATGGAGGCTTCAAAGGGGACCACATATTGGTTTTTTTTATTTTTATGGTATGTCTGTGTGCCATCCAGACCCTGTTCATTCAATTTAATACAAAAAATAATTCTTAGATAATAAATTATACCCTTTTTAATTCTGCCATTTCTAACTTCCGTTCTAAACGACCTGTTTATGATAATGAGCTCTGAAGTCCACGCCCGTCAAAACTCTGTCTCCGCCCTCTGTAACTGCAAGTATCTCAAATCAAAGTCAAAGTCAAAGTCAACTTTATTGTCAGATCTGCAATATGTACTGTACAGGACATACACAGGACCGAAATTGCGTTTCTCTCAGTCCCTCGGTGCAACAGTAAACATCTAAACATTGAAACACTGAAACATATAATAATAGACATAAGCATAAAATAGTAAAACTAACACTGTCCTGAGTTTTTGCATAGTGGTATAAGAGTATGAAAATTTACACCAACTCTAAAACTAAAACTAAAACATTAAACATTTAATGAACATAATACTGTCCTGAGTTTTTGCATACTAGTATAAAAAAAGAGTATAAAAAGTATAACTAAAATAAACTAAAGGTTTCTAGCATTGACATTTGCAAAGTGGCAAAGCAGCGTATGAGTTAATGTGCACAGTATATGTATGAGGTAGTAGTTGATGTTGTTATAGAGGCAAAAAGTGGCATATGCAGTAAGGCACATTGGGCATCCCTAAATAAGACCGTTCAGAGCACACTGTATATGTATCAGCAGTGGTGTAGATATTAGAGTAGTGTACTGTAAATGTAAACAGTAGTAATTAAATGTAAGCAGTAGTAATAAAAGTAAACAGTATTAATAAATGTAAACAGAGAATGTAAACAGTATTATGACTATAGGCAGTGATGTAATACAAACATTAGTGCAAGTATGAGAAGTAGTGCAAACTGTATGAGCACATGACCGAGAGTTTAGTGAATAACCCGTTTGATGACACAGAGTCCAGTGTTAAAATCTTTGTGTTGTGTGGTAATGTGTGAGAAAGTTTTAGTGTTAAGGCAGTTCAAATGGGAGGGGAGGCAGAGCAGGCAGAGTGTTTAGCATCCTGACTGCCTGATGAACAGAGCTGTCTCTCAGTCTGCTGGTTCGAGCCTGGAGACTCCTCAGTCTCCTCCCTGATGGCAGCAGTCTAAAGCAGCTGTGTAGTGGGTGTGTGGGATCACCTGCCATGCAGTGGGCTTTCCGAGTGAGGCGTTTGCTGTGTAAGTCCTGCAGTGAGGGCAAGGAGGTGCCCACGATCTTCTCAGCTGCTCTCACAATGCGCTGGAGGCTCTTGCGGCAGGATGCAGTACATGCACCAAACCACACAGTGATGCAGCTGGTCAGGACACTTTCTATGGCACCCCTGTAGAAGGTGCACATGATGGGGGTTGAAGCTCCAGCCCTTTTCAGCTTGCGGAGAAAGTAGAGGCGCTGGTGAGCCTTCTTTGCCAGTGCTGCAGTGTTCCTGCTCCAGGACAGGTCCTTTGAGACGTGCACTCCCAGGAACTTGGTGCTGTCTACTCTCTCCACTGCGGTGCTGTTGATGGTCAGAGGGGCATGTTGGGCATCCCTCTTCCTGAAGTCCACAACAATCTCCTTTGTCTTCTCCACGTTGAGAGTGAGATTGTTGTGTCCGCACCACAAGGCCAGGCGGCTCACCTCGTTCCTGTAGTCCGTCTCATCGTTGTTGCTGATGAGACCCACCACTGTTGTGTCGTCCGCAAACTTGATGAAGTGGTTGGAGCTGTACGATGGTGTGCAGTCGTGTGTTAGCAGGGTGAATAGAAGGGGGCTCAGCACACATCCTTGTGGGGCCCCTGTGTTCAATGTGATGGTGCTAGATGTGTTACTCCCGACCCGCACTGTCTGTGGTCTCCCGGTCAGGAAGTCTAGCAGCCAGTTACACATTGAGGTGTTCAGCCCCAGACTGTCCAGTTTAAGGATGAGCTGTTGGGGGATGATGGTGTTGAATGCTGAGCTGAAGTCGATGAACAGCATTCTAACATAGGAGTCCTTCGTGTCCAGATGTGTGAGAGCTGTGTGAAGGGCAGAGGAGATGGCATCGTCGGTTGAGCGATTAGGTCGGTATGCAAATTGGAAGGGATCCAGGGAGGCAGGGAGGACAGATGTGATGCTTTTCATGACTAGCCGTTCAAAGCACTTCATCAGGATGGGGGTGAGTGCTACTGGGCGATAGTCATTGAGGCATGCGGGCGTTGCCTTCTTCTGTTGTTGTTTTAAAATTAGCCTTTTTTTATTACTCGTTTGACTTACTGTTAGTGCTAGCTTAAAAGATAACTTACTGAAAGCTGTTTGTGTGCGCCGCCATTAGCTGCTCCTTTTATCATGCCCTCCCGAATCCGAGCTCTTCCTCCTCCTTCGGTAACAAACAGCCCGCGTAGCTCCTGCTAGTTGCATGCGGCGCTTTGGTCCACGGTTGCACATCCAATCCAGACAAACGCAAACTTCACAGAGTGTTTCCAGTTAATTTATCCGTATGAGGCAACCTAACCTCTGACCGGACCGGACCCACACTGTCCTCAAAAGCCAGCAGCTAACTGCAGCCCGATCTCTCCGAAAAAAAAAAAAAAAAAAGATGCCGTGGCCGGGACGCGAACCCCGGTCCTTTGGGTGCGACACCAGTGAATTAACTCACTGACCTACAGGCTCAGTTGAACAACAGCAGTCCTTCATCGTATAAGAAATACATACAACCACCTACTTTTAGAACGCTGGAGTTTTGATTAGATTTTGATGAAGTGAAAGGTATTCTTAAAATAAATAAGTTGCTAATCTGAAAATATATCGATCAGTGGTGCTTGATGGTACAGACTGTCGCCCCGCGAGAGAGTGTGTGTGTGCACAGTTTTCTGCCGGCTGCGCGTTGGGAGCGATCGCTATTACACTAAAAATTGAACTAAAACGTAAAAATAACAATTATAAAGTATTATTATGTCGATGTATATATCTAGTCTCACCCCGATTTCTCCGAAACAAAAGGCTTTAAAAAAAAGGGAAAAAAAAGATGCCGTGGACAGGATGCGATCCCTGCTCTCCTGCGTGCCGCTCAAGTGTCGTAACCGCTCAACCAAACTGACAGTTGTGCAAAAGCAGTCCTTCATCATATAAGAAACAAGTCCAAACCGCGAGAGTGTGTGTGCACAGTTTCAACGAGACAGAGTTCATTCAAACAAGGTAATAAAACATTCTGGTTTTACTCAAGATGTGCTGCTGGCTGGAGCAGGGCTGAGCCCATAGCCCCCCCGGGGGCTAAATAAATGAATAAATAAATAAATGACCGCCAGGTCAGTTCCTAAACTGCTCGGCAACCGTGACGTTTTTTATACTGAAGTGGGTTGAGCCGCACCAGGGGTTGCTAGGTGAGGGGCTGGACTCAGGTTTGGTGTGGGTTGTGGCTGCGGTTTGTGACGTCACAAACCGCAGGAAGTGCAAACGGAGTGTTTCTATCAAAGATAAATAAATATACTTAGAGTAAATAAACCACTGGGTGCATTTTTTTAGCACTAGGACTGTTTTTTTATGAAGTACATACCCAAAGTTCAGTAAAAAAAACATTAAAAAGTGAATTTTGTATGTGTGGTCCCCTTTCAATTTAAGATATCTTGATATGAATTTTGACTAGTCGTAAATACAATTCTAGATATCTCTAAGTTAATTTTGACTAGTCATAATTTGCTTTCAAGATATCTCGAATGTAGTTCTGACTAGTCATAATTACAATTAAAGATATCTTAAATTACATCATCGTTTAAGATATCTTAAATGTATTTTTAGATATCTGAAATTGATTTATGACTAGTCAAAATGTAATTCAAGATATCTTAAATAACTATTATGACTAGTCATAAATCAATTTCAGATATCTAGAACTGTACTTATGACTAGTCAAAATTCCTTTTAAGATATCTTTAAATGAATTCAAGATATCTTAAATATTTTATCATGTGGACGGCGTTTCTATTTAAGATATCTAGAATTCACATTTTGACTAGTCATAATTACGTAGAAGATATCTTGAATTATAATTTTGACTAGTCAAATATGTCACAGTTTTACGCAGGCGGAAATAGGTCTACTAAATATTGTCAGGAGGACCCATCAGGTCTGTCCATTCATTCAACCTTTATTTAGTCAGGTAAATCTTATTGAACCTCATGGGCTCATTTACGAAAGCGACCTGCTAAAACTAAAGAACGATGAACAGCAATGGTAGAATTTCCTTAAACAATAAACAATAAACAAACAATAAACAATAGAAAACAAAAAAGAGAAAAAACAAAAGAAAGAAATACATTTTTTTTTTTTAAACAAAGTATCAAAAAACTAGCAAAACATTATAAGGTAGACGTATAAAATCAAAGACAGGAACAAATCTGCATTGGTTTTTGCCAGGATTCCAACAGATTCTGAAAACCATTTAGAGAAGTCAAGGTCGAGAGCTTCAGATCTTTTTGTAAGATATTCCATGAAGCAGGAGCGGAGTAGGAGAAGACAACACAACGCCTGTGTTTTTAACAGAAACAGACACTTCTTGTGCGCACTAAAGAGAAATGTTTCTCTCTTTTCAACATCTTGTTTAATTTGCCAGCAGCCTTTTTTTTGCTGGTGAGGAGGAACTCGCAGCGTTGATCTCATGATATTTCTTCCACGAAGAAAACATCCACAGCTATCATGGTAAGAAAAAAAACGTAGCTTAGCTTAGCGAGCTAACCGCTAGCTTCAGCTGCAACGAGCAACATATGAACAGCGTAAAAAAGCCTAATTTAATGTGATAAATTATTTGGAATATTTGAGACAGATGGTATAAAAATGTATATTGTATTTTTTACGAGGTTCCATTAGTGCCAAAAATATGTTTATGCATCTATAAAGTGTGTATATAGCGTGCTGTGTGTGTGTGTTTGTTCATATATATATATATATATATATATATATATATATATATACTGTATATAATT
>JBBPBX010028932.1:1147-28723 GCA_038048925.1 Garcialebias charrua | reverse complement strand
AAAACATACTGAAAGACTTGAATGTGACGAGAGACATTAAATAAATAAAGGTATAAAACATATTTAAAGGATTTTACTTAAACAAAAAGTACAATGTCTGTAGCTCTGACAATTGTATGCATTTAAATTTAACAGACTTTTCAAATAATTATTAATCTTTCTATGGCAGTAGAACAGTTATTTATCACTCTTCTCAAAAATGAATGATGGAACTGATTTGAAAAGCTGTTTATAAAAAAATATTCTGGATAAATTGAATGGTAAATGGTAAATGGTAAATGGAGCTTATTTATATAGCGCTTTCCAGCCCCCTGTGAGGAGCCCCAAAGCACTTTACAATACCAGCCATCCACCCATTCATTCACACATTCATACACTGGTAGTGGTAGCCTGCCTTGCAAGGCGCCATCCAGACCTACCGGGAGCAACTCAGGGTTAAGTGTCTTGCCCAGGGACACAACGACACATGGTGGGCGGACGCGGGATTCAAACCTCCAACCTTCCGATCGGGGGACGACTGCCATTACCACTACACCACGGCCGCCCTATGAATGAACTAGCTCAGTCTTGTGCATGAAATGCTGCCACATCGTCACATGGGGCTAATCACTAAATTTCTCTGATAATTTTCACATCTTAATATTCATTTATTTATTTTTATTAGAGGATTATATTAAACAGCCTATATTTGCTCATGAGAGCATGCAGCAGCTAAAATTAAAAACATGTTTATTAATTTCCTTTCCATGTTCTTCTTCTTTGTTTTCTCTTATTGTGTAAACACATTGTTATTACACTTCCACAGCACCCTTTCTTCGACTTTTATTTGTAATAAAAAGTTTGAAACAATGCGGACTTTGAAATCAGCAGCATGCACGATACAGCTGCTGCAAATAAAGGAATATATGTATTTTTTTTTCATATGCCAAAATATGACTGAGTTGTTGCTGTAGCAGCCTTAAACAGTCTGAGGAAGATTATAGTCTTTGCATTACGGAGTAGAAACTACATGTCAAAATGCTACAAATGCTACCAGATGACTGGACACCAGAGAACTGTGTTCTGGGATGAAAACAAACAAACAAATAAACAAAAATGTAGCTAGACATGAGTTAAAGCTACACCATTCCTTGGAAAACAAGGTGAAATATTCACAGCTATGTTTTTATCTGCAGTATGGAGTAAAAGCAATTTATTATTTTACTGAAACTTGGCTGGTTCTGTAATTCAGCTGAACAAGTTCACATCCTTCAGCGCTGACAGAGAAGCAGAAGAATGTGAGAGGAATCTCTGCACTCAGCAATGAGACAATGATGGAAATTATGATAAAATGTCAACAATTCTGATTCCTCAACCTCTGTCTCAGCTGGAGAAACCAGTAACATCCAAGGCTTCAACACTGTGGATGCAGGCGGGTGTAAAGACGATGCACATCAAACCAGATCTACTAAAAGCTGCTAGTTCTTCAGTTACTGGCCCTCAAGAGACAAAAAACTGAAAGTTATGCACCATAACTCATGTTCCCTGAAGGAAGGGAACGAGGTGCAACATAATTGCTATGGGAAATTGCACCCCGCGCGATTACCTGAAGGAATACATTCACGCCTTTATGGCAGGGGGCGTCAGCGTCACCCCAGAGACCCCGCCCTCTGGGTACTTAAGACGCGGACGCCCATCCTACGTCCTCCAAAATGCACTTCACCGAGCTTTCAGCATTGAAAAGGGCCAACTGTGTTGCACCTCGTTCCCTTCCTTCAGGGAACATGAGTTATGGTGCATAACTTTCAGTTCCCTTATCAGTCAGTCACTCGGTGCAACACTATTGCTATGGGAACGTAATTCATTCACGCCCTTGAAATGCTCAGTAAAATGCATGCTTGTGTGAACATCTGCCTTTATACATTAGGCATCACTTGGCTGCTCTCTACTGTGTGTTAGAGAGGACAGCCTGAGTGACGTCACACACAGTAACGTCCAAACTGTAACGTTTTGCAAACGTGTTCATTGAGCTCCAGATCGCAGCTGCACAGATGTCTGCAACTGGCACGCCCTTAAACAGTGACCACGAGGTGACCAAGCCTCGGGTAGAATAGGCACGTACCCCAGAGGGCACCTGTTGTCCCTTGCTACTGTATGCTCTCTTAATGGCCTCAGTTACCCAGTGTGAGAGGCTTTGCTTTGACAGTGCCCTGCCAGTAGCAGGGGCTGCAAAACACACAAACAGCTGGTTTGTTTTCCTCCACTCAGCTGTTTTCTCAATGTAAGCACTTAAGGCCCTAACAGGGCAGAGTGCCCGCAGTTTCCTCTGTTCCTGAGTGAGGACAGGAGCAGGAGGAA
Source organism: Garcialebias charrua (assembly GCA_038048925.1). Classification (NCBI taxonomy): domain Eukaryota; kingdom Metazoa; phylum Chordata; class Actinopteri; order Cyprinodontiformes; family Rivulidae; genus Garcialebias; species Garcialebias charrua. The sequence continues at coordinate 26,386 of JBBPBX010028932.1, read as the reverse complement.
AAGAAGAGAGCTCAAAGTCCAAACTTCTGGGATTCAAAGTCAAGGCCTTTGGGACGTATGCAGGGTTAGGCCTTATGGTGACCTTTGACCTGTCAGGGGAAAACTTTGTACACATTGGGTGCACAGACAGAGCATGGAGGTCACCCACACGTTTCGCCGAGCACAGAGCCAGGAGTAAAGCAGTCTTATAAGATAACAAATCTATCTTAGTATCGCTTAAGTGTTCAAATGGGGGCTCACAAGCCGTTTTCGTATTGCACGGCCCTCCCCAGTCCGGCTCGTCCCTGGTTGGCCCAGAGCCAGCCCTGGCCCACCCCCGTTCATTACGCATTATGTGGAGAGCAAGCCTTGAAGTGGGTGGGGTGTTCTCTTGAAGTGGGTGGGGTGTTCACTTGACGTGGGTGGAGTGTTCTTGTGTGCGCGCTTACAGTGTTTTAAGAGAGGACACGCCGCTAAAAAATATTTGTTAGCTGAATATATATATTAGTGTTTCTGAGTTAAATTTTTGTTAATAACTGATTACAAATCAGCTTATGTTAGAACGTAAATAACACGAAGCGCGCACCCATTTCCGCCTTTCAGCGCGACCTGAATGTCATTAAAATATAACTAATATTCTCTAACTCTTTTCCGTAGCCATGATTTTAAAATATAACTAATATTCTGTAACTCCTGCGTGTAGCCTGGATGTTACGTGGGGCGAATCCTTTATAGGAAAAGTGGACTCCTGAAATGACAAATATGAGTCTGTGGCCGAGTGGTTAGGACGTTTGCCTGTAACTAATTTTATCTTGACCCAAGGAAGCGGGTTCGCGTCCCACAAGTTATTTTACATTTGTCTTTTATTGGAGAAAATAAAAGAAGGAGTTTGTGTTATGCATGTGGTTAACACAAACTCCTTTATTTTCTCCAACAAAAGACAAACGTAAAATAACTTGAACCAGGTGGGATGCGAACCTGCTTCCCCAGGTCAAGAAAAAATTAGTTGCAGGTGAACTTCCTAACCACTCGGCCACGGACTCGTATTTGTTATTCTAGGAGTCCACTTTTCCTATAAAGGATTCGCCCCACGTAACATCCAGGCTACACGCATGAGTTACAGAATATTAGTTTTATTTTAAAATCATGGCTACGGAAAAGAGTTAAAGAATATTAGTTATGTTTTAATGACATTCAGGTCGCACTGAAAGGCGGAAATGGGTGCGCGCTTCGTGTTATTTACGTTCTAACATAAGCTGATTTGTAATCAGTTATTAACAAAAATTAAACTCAGAAAAACTAATTCAGCTAACTATTTTTTGGGGGGTTTCTGTAGTTAAATTTGAATGAAATTCAGCCCTCGAGCTGAGGTTGTTGTTAGAACGAGTCCAGCCTCTGCTGCGAACAACGAATCAAATGTGAGCAGTAAATGACGTCAAACTGGGCCGGGCAGTCCGGCCCGATCAGAACCACGGTGGAGATGGTTCCAAAACGAGGGCGGACCCGGGGAAAAAAAGGAAAATGCAAACACGCCGAACCCGGGTTAGAAGGCGGGGCGGGCCGGGCCATTGAGGAACGTGCAATGCGAAAACGGCTTACAGAGAGCACTCAGGACCAATTGAAGATCCCACTCAGGGGTCAAAGTCCTGCTGGGGGGTCTCTTCCTCAGTACACCCTTCATGAACCTTATCATGAGAGGGTGTGCGCCGGGCGTCTTACCTCCCCATCCCTCATGTCATACAGAGATGGCTGACAGAAACACCTTAATTGTAGAGAAAGAGCGGCCTTTTTCCAGCAAGTCCTGTAGAAAGGTAAGAAGCTGGACCAGGTCACAGGAATAAGGAACAATATTCCTTTCCATGCACAAGCTTCAAAAACACACCATTTACGAGCATAGAGAGTCTGTGTCAAAGCAGCTCTTGCCCCATGTATGGTATTTACCACATTGCTGGGGAGGCCTGAGGCCATCAGTTTGTCCCTTTCAGCAGCCAAGCTGTAGGTTGCCACAGTCCTGGGCGTGAGCGGAGAGGCTGTTCTTGTTGGTGATGCAGCAGGTCCCTGCAGAGGGGTGGATGTCCACGTTCCTGGAGTAAGCCCACCTCCAAGGGCCCTGGGCCCCGTGACCTCTTGGGGGCCAGTTATATTAGGGAGGAGGCCTTCCTGTAAAAGTACCCCCATGTCACCCAGACCGGTAGTGATGGGGGACAGGAGCAACTCACCGTCACTGTTGGACAAACGTGAGCCAGAATGTTTGCTTTTTCTCCTCTTAGGGAGAGACACAGGGCGGAGAGGGTGCCTGCTTTGTATTCGAGCAGACCTCCTAACTCCAGTCCATTCCATGACCGGGTCTGGTTCATGAGCCTCTGGCCCCACCATTAATCTGGGGCTTGGCAAAACCCCAGGGGGTTGTGTTACCCCTGGAGAGGGGACGTCGTTTAAAGGCAGAGCTGACTCGGTACAACAAGCACTGTCACATGCTGCAGATGCACTGATTATGCATGGTCTGCTGTCCGTGTAAGATGGAAAGTTAGTTTCAACGCAAGGGTGTAAAGCTGCACTAAAAACCTTTTTCTGCTGATCATCTACAGTATGCTCAAGATGGCCGCGCTCAGTGCAGCCGCAGCTTCACGAGTTCCCGGATCATCTCTAGTTTTTAGTAATTTTAATAGTGTTTTTGTACCTGACTCTGCGCGTTTTTTGCCCGAACTGAACTGTTAAGAATCGGAGCGGATTTACCACAGGGCACAGCTGAAATCAGCAACGAACTCAAATCAGAGCTCGGAAGATTGGAGCTGCTAAGAACGTCCTTCTGGAAACAGATGCGATCCAGGGGAAAGAAAAGAAAGCGGTGCTCTCGTGAAAAGAAGAGGGGTTGTCGTGCAGGAATTATGACGAGAATGCGGGCAGACGCTAAAACCGGTAAACCCCCGATGCCGGCTCTTTTTCTGTCTAACGTTCGCTCGCTCGACAACAAGATGGATCTACTTCGTTTGAGGGTAACCACGTCGGAGGAGATGAGAAGATGTTCTGTGCTTTGTCTTACGGAAACGTGGATTTCTGAAGACACTCCTGACTCTGTTTACGAGCTGGACGACCGGCTCTTTTTCAGAACAGACCGGTGCATCGAGACTACGGGGAAAACGCGAGGTGGCGGTGTTTGTATTTACGTACACAAAGATTGGTGCACGAACTGTGCTGTGATAAAAAGAGCTTGTTCAGCTGCCGTGGAGTTGATCACAGTTAGGTGTCGCCCGCATTACATGCCACGTGACTATTCTGTAATTCTAATCAGCGTTATTTACATAGCCCCTGATGCTAATGCTAATGACGCCCAGGGAGAGATTCATGACTTACTCACCTCGCTGCAGTGTAAATATCCTGAGGGGCTTTTCATTGTTTGCGGGGACGTAAATCACGTTGATCTTCAGATGTCCCTCCCAGCCTTCAATAAGAACGTCTTCACAGCAACGAGAGGAGATAAAACACTCGACCAAGTCTTTACAAATGTAAAGGGGGCATACACGGCGAAGACACGCCCAGCGCTCGGATCTTCAGACCACGAGTCTCTGATCCTGGCGCCAAGAGAACTCCCTCCACTCAGGCGGTCCAAGCCGGAACAAAGACAAATAACAATCTGGCCTCAAGATAGTTCCCCCTTGTTGAGAGACTGTTTTGAGAGGACAAACTGGTCTGTTTTCAGGGAAGCAGCTACTGATGGAAGTTCAGTGGACATGGAACTGTACGCTTCCTCAGTCCTGGGTTACATCAGTACATGCTCTGAGAATGTATCCATAAAAAAATATGTGAAATCCTACCCAAACCGGAAACCCTGGTTAAATAGAGAAGTTCACGCCTTGTTAGCAGCCAGAGACACTGCATTCAAGTCAGGAGATAAAGTGGAGCTGAGGAAAAGCAGGAATGAACTGAAGGATGGCATTAAGAAGGCCAAGGCCACGTATGCACAGAGGATCGAGGGACAGTTCACCTCACAAGACCCACGGAGCATGTGGAAGGGTATTAAATGCATAACAGATTACAAAGGCAAAAACAAACAATGCCCCAGGGACCCATCTCTGCCTGATGCCCTCAATAAGTTTTATGCACGTTTTGATGATCCAAACAGACCTGCTAGCACCAGACTCACCTCATCACCAGATGAAGAGCATCTCAGGGTGTCCGCAGCAGAAGTGAGAGGCAGTCTCAGAAAGATTAATCCTCATAAAGCAACCGGACCAGACAACATCCCAGGGAAAGTTCTGAAGGAATGTGCGGACCAGCTCTGTGAGGTGCTGGCTGACATCTTCACCACCTCACTTGCACTGGAGTTAGTTCCCACCTGCCTGAAGACCGCGACCATCATCCCAGTCCCAAAGAGCTCCACAGTGACTGGTCTGAATGACTATAGACCGGTGGCCCTCACCCCGATAGTCGCTAAATGTTTTGAGAAACTGGTCATGTCCCACATCAAGGCAACCGTCAACATCAACGAGGACCCTCATCAATACGCATACCGTGAGAACCGATCAACAGAGGACGCCATTTCTTCCGTGGTCCACACTGCTCTCACCCACCTGGATCAGAAGGACTCATACGTGCGTCTGCTCTTTGTGGACTTCACATCTGCCTTCAACACCATGATCCCCCAAACTCTGATAGACAAACTATCTACACTTGGACTAAGCCCCTCTATTTGTAACTGGGTACTAGACTTCTTAACAGACAGACCACAGTCCGTGAAGATCCACAACTTCTCCTCCTCCACCATAACCCTTAGCACTGGCTCTCCTCAGGGATGTGTGCTGAGCCCCCTTCTGTTCACTCTGCTCACATATGATTGTACAGCCACACTTNATGCCACTTTTGCCTCTATACCAACATCAACTACTACCTCATACATATACTGTGTACTGTACAGTAACTCATATGCTGCTTTTCCACTTTGCAAATGTCAATGCTAGAACCTTTAGTCTATTTAATAGTTATACTTTTTTATACTAGTATGCAAGAACTCAAGACAGTATTATGTTCATTAAATGTTTAGTGTTTTAGTTTTTAGTTTTAGAGTTGGTGAAAATCTTCATACTTTTATACCACTATGCAAAAACTCAGGACTCAGTGTTACAGTTTTACTATTTTAGGCTTATGTCTATTATATGTTTAAGTGTTTTACAGTTTGACTATATGTTTATAAATATATATAAATTTATATATATATATTTATATATGTATATGTTATTATTACTTTGCATATATAACTATGTGACGTTACATTTTTTAACTGTTGAATAAAAACATTTTGAAGATTCTTTGAATTATCTTTATTACTTTACATATAAGGCGTTGGTCAGAAATAGGAGGCGATTATTTGTGACACTAGTTTTTTTTTTGTATACATTTATTTAAACTGTAAAAAGACTAAAAATACTGTAGGCTCTTTAGTTTTTATAATTTTTAAACTAAAAGTAAAGTGGGAAAATACACGGACGGCCATTGTACGGCCATTGTATTTACACGCAAACATAAGGTGTAAATTATGATGTGACTATATGTTTATATATATAAATATATGTATGTATATTATTACTTTACATATCTAACTATGTGATGTTACATTTTTTCACATTACAATAGTATAAACACATTTTACACTTACATTACTTTACATATAAGCCGTTGGTCAGAAATAGTAAACAGAAACAGGTTAAACACTTATTAGATTTATTAATAACTTCATTAAACAGTAAAAGAAACATCATGATAAAATATAAGCAGAAATGTAGTTTCTCCGTCTGTTTACATCTCTGTTAAAGTGCTTTAGCCCTGGACCTTGGAATCACCCCTCTGTTTTGCAGAAACAGGTTAATTAAACACTTATTAGATTTATTAATAACTTCATTAAACAGTAAAAGAAACATCGTGATAAAATATAAGCAGAAATGTAGTTTCTCCGTCTGTTTACATCTCTGTTAAAGTGCTTTAGCCCTGGACCTTGGAATCACCCCTCTGTTTTGCTGAAGTGGTTTAGCCCTGGACCTGACAGCCAATGAGAAGAGACGCGAAAATAGTGAAGTCAGGAAGTGAAGTTACCCAAGAGGGACATAAACAAAAGAATTTGCGCCTAAAAGAAGGCGCAAACAACGCGTTCTTTTACACGTTCTTTTACACGTTGATAACGCGTCAAATGCGTGTGAAATTTCGAGGCGTCAATGACACGTAATTAACGCGTCTTTGACGCGTTGTTTACACGTTGTTTACACGTCGTTTACACGTCGTTTACGCGTCATTTTTCGAGGCGAATTTGACGCGTAATTGACGTGTAAACAACACGTTGTTAACGCGTTGTTTACACGTCATTAACGTGTCGATGTAACATGTAATTTTCACGTGAAAATGACCCAGCTGGCCTTCCATACACACACACACACACACACAGGCGTACACACAGACACCCACAGTTATACACACACAAACAAACACGCACACGCATTTCTTTCAGTGAGAGCAGCTAAATTCAACAAAGCTGCATTTTAACACGTCTGTTACGTCCCATACCTTGTCAAGCTCGCCACACATATTTATGGATATTGTAAATTACAGCTGTCACACTGTGTTTGGTGTTTTTTGAGTATTAGCATACATTTATTTACCTTTACTTTTTTAAGCATGCACTGAGATGCGTTTAAATTTATGCGTTGTAAATCTCACTATAGTACAAATCGTTTTGATGTTTTGTTGCGCTTTTAGATTTTTAGATAACAATTTAGTGTTTTTGCAAATAAATATTTCTTCAGAATTATCGTTTTCACTGAAACTGTCAGAAAGGGATCAATACAATCTTAACAAATAACAAAAATTGCCACAGTTTAGTCTTTTTTTTAATCGAGCTAAGATTTGGTGTGGTAGTAGGTGAGAGTCATCTGCAACACATACTCCAAGTGCTAACAAATGTCACAAGATCTTGTGACATTGCGTGCAATCAATTTGACCAAATGAGTTTGCCTCATTTTTTACATGATTTTCATATAAATGTCTCACATTAATGGAGGCAAGTGATAAGAATTCCTTTAAGAGATGCTAGCCCTTAATTTAATGTACTTTTATTGTTATAATTCAAATGTATTTGTGTACTAATAGCAAACAACCATTTTTACATCAAAATACACTATTTGCGGTTGCCACTCTTTGCAAATGTCAATGCTAGAACCTTCAGTTTATTTTATAGATATACTTTTTATACTTTTTATACTACTATGCAAAAACTCAGGACAGTATTACACTTTTATTATTTCATTTTATTCATTCATTCATTCAACCTTTATTTATACAGGCTAGCCTCGTTGAGTCACGGGGACTCATTTACAAGAGGGACCTGTCTCACTCACACCAAACAACCATCCACTCTCACACTCACACCTAGGGTCAATTTAGAGTCACCAATCAGCCTAACAAGCATGTTTTTTGGTCTGTGGGAGGAAACCGGAGTACCCGGAGGAAACCCACGCATGCACGGGGAGAACATGCAAACTCCACCCAGAAAGGCCCCGGACCGGGATTTGAACCGGCAACCTTCTCGCTGAGAGGCAGCAGCTCTACCAGTTGTGCCACCGTGCTGCCCAATATGTTCTTATGTTCATTAAATGTTTAGTGTTTTAGTGTTGGTGTAAATTTTCATACTTTTATACTACTATGCAAAAACTCAGGACAGTGTTACACTTTTACTATTTTATGCTTATGTTTATTAAATGTTTCAGTGTTTTAGTGTTTAAATGGTTACTGTTGCACCGAGGGACTGAGAGAAACGCAATTTCAATCCTGTGTATGTCCTGTACATATTGCAGTTCTGACAATAAAGTTGACTTTGCCTTTTTTGACTTTGACTATTTTGCACGATATTAGTAAGTTCTGAAATGTTATTTTTGTCCCAGTACAAATACTTTCCTTTTAATACTTTTTTCTCTGTGATCAAATATACAAAACACCCTTCAATTTTTAACTATTAATACTGTGACAAAGTATTACACAGAGCTCTGATGTTTTTGACTGAGGAACCTTTGAAGGCGGTGTCAGTGAATAATTGCTGTGTTGAAACGGCCCACCGCAGCAAAATAAACTTGCCATCTTTTGTTTTTCTTGTGTGGTCGACGGTAATTCATTGAGCAAAGAGTAATGGGAGGGAACGCTTTGGAGGCCCCTTGTTTGCTAATTCATTACCTTCTCAAGAGCGGGAAAAGTGGCTGCGGAAATTAAAATTTATTGAAATCTATTTCAGTGGTAAAGTTGGCTGTGTTTCTCTGAGAGTCAATTCCCCTTTGAAAGTCTTGCAGAGGGTTTTGGTCGATGAGGAGGTGAACTGCGTTTGTGGTTGAACCCAAAGGAGGAATGTGTAGGTTTTTCTGACCGGTGGAAACCTGCACTCTGAGGAGCTTGTAGACTGCCACGCTGAAAGAAAAGAGCATGAGCTGATGTGTCCTTCATGATTTAAATTAAACGACTAGCACTGCCTGAAGGAATGCACAGCCCCTGACACCATCCATGCCAGAGCTTCAGCCAAAATGTTCTTACTCTAAGAATGGTAAACGGACTGTACTTGTATTGCTCCTTTCTATCTTATCAAGACACTCAAAGCTCTTTACAACACAATCTGCACCTCATTTACCCATTCATGCAGCACTACTAGATCTCTACAAAGAATAATCAGTGCTTTATCACTACATTACACCAATGGAACACACATCAGAGCCAATGAGGGGTTTAATGTCTTGCCCTGGGACACTTGGGCATGTGACTGCTGGTGGAATCAAACCCCCAACTCTTGCATTGGAGGACGACTGCTGTAACCACATAGCCACAGCTGCCCAAAGTGATGAGAAGTGAATGAGTTGTAACTGTTTTGATCAAACCTTGAAAATAACATTTGGAATCATCTGATGGAGCATGAGCTGTAAACAGTGGGGATTTTAGTCTCTTTTGGGGGGTGCTCAAGCTCCCCTACATTTTAACTGAGCACCCCTAAAAAATTAAGAAACCATCATTAGGATTTTGTAAGGAAGCTTAGTTCTCAAATGTTAGATTCATCAAAAATATTGAATAAGTAAGGAATAAATATGGAATCAATGATGACACAAACGGGCCAGTAAAATCTATGATTTTTTTTTTTGCACTGGTTGGATCCTCAACTCCACTTGTCAATCATGCATCATGGCCGGCTGGTTAAGCTCAAAGCCCTGCGTGCTGCTTCGTTGTCTCCAGCTAGTGGTCTGGATTCTCATTGCCAGCTTCCCGCGTGCACGGACCAGGAAAACAACGGCGGTTTGTGGCCGTAGCAGCTCTTTGTTGGAAGCGAGCCGCTGGCGTGCGCTCACCCACCAGCTGCTAGCTCGGATTACATCAAGATGTGTGTTGTCAACGTAAGATCTGTCTGCAACAAAACTTTCATCCTCAGGGATTACTTTGAAGGACAAGATTTGGACTTTTTCTGCATCACAGAGTCGTGGATGTCGACAGGTGAGTCCAACGCATTGACGGAAATAATACCACCAAACTGTTCGTATTTTAACGACCCGCGGCCATCAGGTCGTGGTGGTGGATTATTAACAATATTCAAATCAACTTTTAACTGTAAACAACTGCCCATCCCAGTTTCCTGCTCCAGTTTTGAGCTGACTGTTTTTGAATTAGGCCATTCACCTGTAACTTCATGTGCTCTTGTTTACCATCCACCTCGTTCTAAGGACTTCATCAGTGAGTTTTCTGATTTCCTAGCTGAAATTACACCTAAATATGCTCGGGTGGTTATTTTTGGCGATTTCAACTTGCATGTGTGTTGTCATGAAAAGCCCATGGATAAGGACTTTTTAGATTTAGTGCGTGGGAGTTTGCCCAACCAGTTTACATGTGCTTTGTGGACTTGGAGAAGGCATTCGACCGCGTCCCTCGGGGGGTTCTGTGGGGGGTACTCCGGGAGTATGGGATACCAGGCCCTTTGATATGGGCTGTTAGGTCCCTGTACGACCGGTGTCAGAGTTTGGTGCCGGCAGTAAGTCAGGCTCGTTTCCTGTGAGAGTTGGACTCCGCCAAGGTTGCACCTTGTCACTGATTCTGTTCATAACGTTTATGGACATAATTTCTAGGCGTAGCCAAGGTGTTGAGGGGATCCGTTTTGGTGGCCTTAGAATCACTTCTTTGTTTTTTGCAGATGATGTGGTTCTGTTGGCTTCATCAGGTCGTGATCTACAGCTTTCACTGGAGCAGTTTGCAGCCGAGTGTTATGCGGCCGGGATGAGGATCAGTTCCTCCAAATCTGAGACAATGGTCTTGAGCCGGAAAAGGGTAGCATGCCCTCTCCGGGTCGGGGAGGGGGTCCTGCCCCAAGTGGAGGAGTTTAAGTATCTCGGGGTCTTGTTCACGAATGAGGGAAAACTGGAGCGTGAGATCGATAGGCGGATAGGTGCAGCATCCGCAGTGAAGCGGGTGCTGTACCGGTCTGTCGTGGTGAAGAGAGAGCTGAGTCAAAAGGCAAAGCTCTCAATTTACCGATCGATCTACGTTCCCACCCTCATCTATGGTCATGAGCTTTGGGTTGTGACCGAAAGAACGAGATCTCGGATACAAGCGGCTGAAATGAGTTTTCTCCGCAGGGTGTCTGGACTCTCCCTTAGAGATAGGGTGAGAAGCTCAGTCATCCGGGAGGGACTCAGAGTAGAGCCGCTGCTTCTCCACATCGAGAGGAGCCAGTTGAGGTGGCTCGGGCATCTGGTTAGGATGCCTCCTGGACGCCTCCCTGGTGAGGTGTTCCGGGCATGTCCCACCGGGAGGAGACCCAGAGGAAGACCCAGGACATGCTGGAGGGACTATGTTTCTCGGCTGGCCTGGGAACGCCTTGGGATTCCCCCGGAGGAGCTGCTCCAAGTGGCTGTAGAGAAGGAAGTCTGAGCCTCCTTACTTAGGCTGCTACCACCGCGACCCGATCCCGGATAAGCGGAAGACAATGGATGGATAGATTTATTGGACTCATTTAATTTAACTTAACACGTGAACTCTCTCACCCAACAGTGCGGACGTATACTGGATATTGTGTTAACATGTGATGTGACTGTTTCAAACCTTGAAATAGGAGACAATGTGTTTTCAGACCACATGCCGGTTCGGTTTCAGTTCACCCTCCCCCACCTAACTCCTAAGACATGCATTCCTGCACGTAAAGGCAGGAATTTTAATCATTCAACTGCTGCACGTTTCACTAAGGTCTACAACACTGAAATAATATTTCAGCCCCCAGTGTTTCTCTTCACCACTGAGGAGCTGTCATCCTAGTTTGACTCTGTTTGTTTAAAGGCTCTGGATCATGTTGCTCCTATGAAATCTAGAAGACCAAAACTCAGAGCAGAACCGTGGCTGGATGACGTGACCAGAGCTGTTAGGCAGCAATGCAGGAAGGCGGAGCGAAAATGGAGAAAAGACAGACTGCAGGTCTCTTTTCAGATGGTAAAAGAGAGCTGGCGCCAATATCAGAAAGCAGTAAAAACTGCTAAATCACAATACTCCTCTGCTATCATTGCTACAAACTCTCACAATCCTCGAGTTCTGTTCTCCACCCTAAACTCTGTTCTCCACCTCACTGAACAATCACCCCTGGAAGCCTCGACTGATCTGTGCGAGAACATCCGACATTTCTTTTTAGATAAAATTGCGACCACCCGGGCTCTCATTTCTCCTCCAACTCATGATCCATTCATCCGACCTCAATCTGTTACTGTTTTTGACCATTTTGAACCAGTCTCTCTGTCCTCTCTAGAGCAGGTCATGTGCACCCTGAAACCATCTGGTTCCCCCTTTGATGTGGTCCCCCCTCGGCTACTAAAGGAGGTTTTTCCCACTCTAGGTCCCTCCATTCTCTCTATTGTAAATAGCAGTATATCCTCGGGTGTAGTGCCAAAATCATTAAAACATGCTGCTGTTCAACCTCTCCTGAAAAAAACCAAACCTCGACTCTTCAGTAGTATCCAACTTCAGGCCTGTCTCCAGACTCCCATTTGTATCTAAACTTCTAGAGAAAATAGTTGAGTCCTAGTTGAAGTGCTTCCTGGAGGATCACGCTATCCCCGAGCTATTCCAATCTGGCTTCAAATCTCTCCACAGCACTGAGACTGCCCTACTAAAGGTTTTTAGGGACATCTTCCTATCCACAGACACTGATGACTCTGTGTTCCTTGTCCTATTGGACCTTACATCTGCTTTTGACACCATCGACCATGAGATCCTCATTGCTAGGTTGGAGCAGTGGGTGGGCATCACAGGGTCAGCCCTAAATTGGTTCAGATCCTACCTCTCTGACAGGTCCTTTTGTGTTTCCATCAATGATTTTAGTTCTGCAGTGGCAGCTCTTAAATGGGGGGTTCCGCAGGGGTCCATCCTGGGTCCTCTCTTATTCTCCTTATACCTGCTGCCACTTGGTGCTATTTTCCGGAAACACAACATACCCTTCCACTTCTACGCCGATGACTGTCAAATTTACTTCCCCCTAAGACAAAATGGTACATGCTCTATTCAACCTCTGCTCGACTGCCTGGCTGACATCAGGGACTGGATGGCTTTAAATTTCTTAAGTTTTAATGATAAGAAATCTGAAGCCATACTGTTCCTTCCCAATGACACAACCTCGAACCACTGCATCGACCTTTCTGCTCTACCCTTGTCTGAAAAACAAAAAGTCACAAATCTGGGCGTGATAATGGATCCTTCCATGAAACTTAACAGTTATGTAAATATGATTGTCAAATCTTGTTTTTTCCAGCTGAGGGGACTGTCTAAGCTGAAGCCCATACTATCAAAAAATAAACTGGAGTCAGTAATTCACGCATTTATTACATCTAGGCTTGATTACTGCAATTCACTTCTGCTTGGCGTCAGTCAGGTCACCATTGCACGATTACAACTGATTCAGAACGCAGCAGCACGATTCTTAACTAGTACATGCAAAAGTGAGCACATTACACCAGTCTTGGCCTCCCTGCACTGGCTACCGGTTCATCTTCGAATCCAGTTCAAAATTCTCCTGTATGTCTACAAATCACTGAACAGTCTCGCCCCCGCCTATCTCTCAGATCTGATACACCCATATGTCCCTCTACGTGCTTTGAGGTCAGAGTACCGGGTACTTTTAAGAGTTCCAGAAACTCGCCTTAAGCGCAGAGGTGACAGGGCGTTCTCTGTAGCAAGCCCAAGACTCTGGAACGAGTTACTGCTGCTCATCAAACAGGCCCCCTCCCTCTCAGTTTTCAAATCCCGGTTAAAAACTCACTACTATTCTGTTGCTTTCAACACCAGCTGATATGTACTTGATTGTTTTATTTATGATCTGCAATGTTTTTATGTCTTTCATGTTGTATTTCACTGTGTGTTACCTGTTGTTTGTTTTTTTGTTCAGCACTTTGGTTTGGACTTGTTCCTGTTTAAAGTGCTTTATAAATAAAAAGGTATGGTATGGTATGGTATGGTATGGTATGGTATGGTAATCAATCCAGTAGGATGTAGATGACTACCGTAATCGTGACCATAATTTATCCCAAAGGTAAACGCACCTTACCTGCAGGAGTTCCACCCCCTTTTCCTCAATAACATTGTTGCTTTTTTGCATTATGGATGCTGTGCAGTCATAGGTTAATAGGTTAATAGTTAAAATAAAGGTTTAAGTGTGTGGGGGGGGGTGTCATTGGTGTCGTGTGTGTGTGTGTTGGGGGGGGGGGTGAATAAAATAGATTCCATTTCCTGCATTCTGGTGTATTTTACAAAGATTTGTTACAGTACATTAACATGAAACCAAATATGTAAACTCATTATTGAAATGACTGCAAAGCGTTCGTAATGCAACACCACTGCAGCTCTGCAGGTAAGAGGCGTTCACTTCAGGACGAATTGAGGTCGCGAACGCCAAAAATACACTACATGCGGTCCGGCTCCGCCCCGCTCCGCAGGTCGCAGCTGAGCGAGTCCAGTTTCCACTTCCTCCGCTCAGCTCAGGTCTGCATGGATGCGCTGCTCCGAGACGCATACGCGGGAATTGCGAGTTCGCGCGATAAATCAAGTGATAAATAAGTAAGTCAGAACAAAACAATTCATTCGGTGGAAGAAGGAGAACAACAGTAGAGACTGCTGCCTTGATCTTCTCTCGTAAATGAGCGACAGGACATGGTTTGAGCAACAGGAAGTGATGTATTACATTTCAGAATAAAATACTTTATTTATTTATTTATTTATTGTATTGCGTTTGTAGGCGTAGTCATAAATGATAGTTTGACAGCATTTTTGTACAAATAAATCCGTATAGAGCTAGGATTAAGTCCGCCCGTGGTGATTTTATTTTGTAAATACGGAAGTTGTGCTCGTTCCTTTTCCTGTTGGTGCGACGTAATCTTCAAAAGTTGACTCCGGCACATCTCCGGCGTCCGGCAGAAATAGAAAAATTTCTAATTTTGACGGACTGCCGTCCGCTCTCCGCAACTCGCTGCCGCCGTGCGGAGCCAGTGTAAATTCTGTCATTGATTATAATGGGTGCGTATTTGCTGCGGAGGTCAGACCGGAGCGGGGCGGAGCCGGAACGCATGTAGTGTATTTTTGGCGTAATTGGTCAGCTGCTGACATGCCTACTACTAGATTTATTGACAGGAGGCGCAACTCGTGCAACAACAAAAAAAATCATATATTTTACTGGCCTGTTTAAGACTTTTATCATTTCTGAAACATTTATTCCATATTTTGGTTAATCTGAGATTTGAGAACTGTTTCCTTACAAAATCTTAATGATGGTTTCTTTATTTTTCAGGGGTGCTGAGTTAAAAATTAGGTGTGCTTGAGTGCCCCCAAAAGAGGCTAAAATTATAACTGAAGCCAGTTCATATTTATAATTTAGGTCATTTTTAAAAGCTTTGTGTGTGATTTATAAGTGTATTAAGTGCAGGATCACTTCTTAGTGACTAGTTATTTAGTACGTCCCATACCGTGGTCAGGTCAAGTGTGCCTCCTCATCTTCCAGTCTGCTCTGCACCGTGGGACAAGAAGCACACTGGCTTAGAAAAGATTTGCTCTCAATCCTCCTGCTTAATTCAGAGAAGCATCCTGGTCTCTCTGACATCACTTCAAATACACTGACTGCACAACAAATAGGTTTATGAGCCGAGATCATCGTCTCTTTTTTCAATTCAGTGAAAGTTCAGATAACTCCTGCAGTGATTCACACATCAGATTTTTTTTAGATTTTGTATTTATTCATTTTAAAATAAAATACAAAACAATTTACATATATGAAATGAAAAACAAAAATATAAAATGAAAGGTAGCAGAGGAAGAAAAAAATCTCATATCTGTTCCTTTTTTTCAAAGAATCAATTCAAATAACAATTATCTATAAATAACAAAACAAAATGCATAACTCGTTCAATTCAGATTGTTCACATAAGCACAGGAACTTGTGCATAGTGCAAAACATTCAATTATATTTATGTATTTTTTTAATTAAATTCATTCATTCATTCATTCAACCTTTATTTATACAGGCTATCCTCGTTGAGCCACGGGGACTCATTTACATTTATAATAAATAGCTCATGATTTTGAACTAGGGCAGCACAGTGGCACAACTGGTAGAGCTGTTGCTTCTCAGTGAGCAGGTCCCTGGTTCAAATCCTAGTCTGGGGGCCTTTCTGGGTGTAGTTACACGTTCTCTCCGTGCATGTGTGGGTTTTCTCCGGGTACTCTGGTTTCCTCCCACAGACCAATAACATTCATGTTAGGCTGATTGTTTATTTTTCTGCTATTTTTAGGTGTAACTGGGACCTGGAGTACACAATTTCATCCCACCTCATGTACCACATGTGATGAGAATGACAATAAATAACCTTGAATCTTGAACTTTGAACCTTGACTCATAAACATGTTTATGTTGGCTAATTTTGATTAGCTATGGTCGCCCTTTTAGAGGTGAACTGACTTCAAAAGTTCTTTAGTTGAAGATGTTGTAGTGGAACACCCTGGTCTCTGGACTGTCTGTGAAAACACCTGAATTCACCTTTACATTGAAGCTCTCAAGTGAATCTCCTTTTCTCTGAAAACCTACAGTAAAGGACAAAATCACTGTTTTATTTACATTTATTTTGAATCAAAGGACACAAATCAATCAGAAAAGACTTCCTTTTAATTTGTGTTAATTCAGAATTGATCAACAGAATAACTTTAGTCACTTTATGATAATCTGTTATTTGCATTGAGTTGTTACTCTTAATATGCTGGTTTATTCTGCAGTATGATGGTGCTTAAAACTATGTGACAGTTCAGGGTATCAAGTTGAACTTCTCAGTTTTGGCTATGAGATAGACAAAGTAATCGCTTTACTGGCAACTCCGTCTGACTGTTCTCTAAACTATTTTCCTGCCTGTCCTTCAGACTTTAACTCGCTGACCTGCAGTCACTCCTTTATTTTTGGTGAAAACCAATGAGCGGAGTGGATTTGGCTTGGTTAAGCCCTCTACAAAAACTCTAACTTCCTGCTCTCCAGTGAGTCTTGTGAGGAAGTTGAGATATGAACTTTCTCTTTGAAGCTGGTAACGTCCGACCATGAGCCAAAAGGTCCGCGTTTCTCAGCAAGGTTTAACAGCAAGCTGCTGTGGAACCCAAATCGAGCGTGCCGCTTAACTTTGAACGAATTTTCCTCCAAGGAAAGTTTTATTCTGAAAGATCAAACCAGGAAATGCCGTTACTACGGTCCGAGTTGACGCATACGTTTGGAGACGCTGAAAACGGTAAATGGACTGACCAACTGGACCGA
Organism: Garcialebias charrua; assembly: GCA_038048925.1. NCBI lineage: Eukaryota > Metazoa > Chordata > Actinopteri > Cyprinodontiformes > Rivulidae > Garcialebias > Garcialebias charrua. Next base: position 9,588 of record JBBPBX010028932.1, on the reverse strand, counting down.
GGGAGATTGACCATCTTCATGAGGTAACAAAGTCGTCAGATGCTTTGCCAAGTCGTACCGACGTGTAGCTAAGATCGGCCGGAGAGCTGCCATGCTTCTTGGTTGAAAACACACCACTCCCTCCATCTTTCATCCTCCATATTCCCCCTAAACTCTCTCCTTATCTTTCTAAGCCAGAACTTTAAGCTAAATGCCTGCAGAATAAGTAATATAAGACCCTTAACTTGTTCTGTTGTCTCTAAATTTTAATCTGTCTACAGTTAGTTATAGGAAATTCCGATCGATCCAATCATGTAAATATGTTGTGATGTAATTTTATGATTCTGTTATTAAATGGTTCAGCTCTGCTGTACCAACATAAATAATGTTTCCTGTCACTTGCATCTCATCACTGAGTCACAGAATTATGAATGATCTGAAAAAGTGAGAACCCGTGAATTATTGATGTATTTTTGTGTCAGTCTAAACCCTGCCCAATTTACATCTAAAATATAAGTACCGTTAAGATTAGTAAACTGACTAAGGGCCTATATTATTACAATGTACATTACATTCAATGATTACTTATTTCTTGGTGGGCCAGGTGTGAAGATCAGGCAAAGCTAATTGAACAAATCATTCTAATGAAACTAATCAGTGCTTTATCCCACTGATGGGACACACATCAGGCAATGAGGGGTTCAGTGTCTTGCACAGGGACACCTCAGCATGTGACTGCTGGTGGATTCGAACCCCCAACTCTTGCATTGGAGGATGACTGCTCTAACCACTCAGCCACAGCCGCCCATTAGATAATATAATTCTACTTCCGGCTCTTGGCGAAGCAGGTCGCTTCTCTTTCTGCTCCTCTCCTAAAGTTTTCCTCCTCCCTGCTTTTGCATTTTTGTCTCGTCTGTAACTCTTCAGCGCTCACTCGAAGCAATTTGGAAATGGATTTAATTGCGTTGGCTGTCTCCTCTATCGATAAATTTTTTTCCACGAAGCGCTCCGGACCAGGAGAATCGGCGTGCCCCCTCAACACGCATGCAGTGGGCTACATTATGGACTCGTGGGACGAGTGGAAGTTAATGTGTCTGACCGTTCTTTCAGTCGAGGACGTGGAAGATCTGTGGATAATTGGAATTATGGTAGCAGGTGCTCTGCTTTTTGGCTTAGGCGGAGGGTTCTGCTACTGGAAGCTGAGGAAGACTTCTGCGGCGATCAACGCGCTGGCGAAACTTCCTGCTCAACAAGATTCTTTGATCCGGGCTGTGACCTCAATGAACCAGCTGTTGTTCGAGCTGAATCGCACGGTGGGAACAGTGGTGGACAGCCGTGGACCTGCAGTGCGGTTTGGGACTTGTTTACAACCGACGGGCTACATCAGGGCACAGATGGGGACCTGTAGCTCAGATCGAATGAAACCTTACATGATTCGGCAATTTGGACCCAGACAGCACCTGGACTCAAGGCTGCAGTCGGAGTACACTGTAGCCTTCCCTGAAAAATAAATAATGCAACTAATCTAATCGGGACACAAGCAACCTTGAAAAAAGGCTGACTGCAAACCTCTCCTGGAGTCTGAAGCTGTTGGAAAACTGTCGCCCCCCCCCAGAGGTCTCTGTGTGCATTCAGATGGAGCGGCTGAGCCCATCTGCAGACTGTGCTTATCTGAAATGATTGCTCACAGACTTATCTCCCTGCTACGCCACCAAATGCAACATGTCTCTTGTCTTTATCTGTGCTGAGCTGGTAGAGTTTTTTTTACTTTTTCATAGAATGTCCTAAGACAAAATGTGATAGATTCTTTTTTGAATACCAATGATTATCCCACTGTACATTCCTTTTTTTCCATATCTGATTGTCTGACGGCGCGATTTAATTATTGCTGCCGCTTTCTGTGCTTACGTCCCTCTTAGGATGGTGCGCGTGCCAATAGCACTGTTTTGTACCTTGGTGCAAATATGCCAATAAAGATATATTCTATTCTATTCTATAAGATTAGATAAGATAAGATAGGACTTTGTTGATCCCACAGGAAATTGTTAAATTGGGTTAGATGTAAAATTAATCATTTGCAGAAGTATATAAAATAATTATTAAATATTTCAATAACATCTAATCAGTGGTTCATGAGATGTTTACTAGCAAACAAATGATGTCATATAACAGAGATCCTGTGCAATCAATTATCACTTAAAATATGTGTTAGGGGTCAGTTCATGCTACTACCACATCAAGTTTTAGCTCAACATCTGTAGAAATGGTTGAGTTATAGTTCATTTTGTTGTTTTCTAAGATTACTTAGCTGTGGTGGCCAGCTTAGATGGCGTTAACTCCAAAAGTTACTCAGCTGTAGATGTACAACCATTGATTATGTTCTGCAAGTTTCACAAAAATCCATCCTCTGGTTTGAGAGCTATTTTGCTAACGCTACAAACAAATGCACGCGCAGACTCAAACAAAGACATTATTGCCGCTTTATCTTCCTTAAAGCTCGTTTTATGTTGCAGGGAAGGAGCAAAGAAGCATCACAGCACCACTAATGATTCAATGTTCCTGCAGAGATGTGTTTTATTGCTGTTGGACTGTTTTTTTATTCAGATAACACACAATGTACTAAACTGAAGTTCATAAAGCTCTGTAAAAAGGTGAAATATATATTAAAAATACACATCTAGGTTTAATTATCAATCAGTCTGTGTCAGGCACATTCTTAGCATAACAAAAACCATCTGAGCAGTCCATCTTTACTGCGGGCATGCGGTATCTGACTGAGGTTTTATGCACCTCTGATGCTCTTTAAACTGATTAATGTGCTGACCTTTTTAGTTTTACTATCCCACTAACAGGTCTTTAAATTAAACCAACAGTAAAAATGATAGTTCATGTAAGGCTCTTAAGGAAATGTAAGAAAATCCTTAAAGAAAACAGACGAGGCAGTTTGAAGTTATTGCAGTTTGTCCACTGGTGTGAAAAATGGTCTAAAGCCAAAATTAACAGAAGTAATTAACAGATATGCGTGTTTAACAGGCAAAACCTCACAAAATAAGTTTAATTAATATAATCCACGGTGAGCTGCAGTTCACGTCAGGCAATGAAAGATTGTTGCTGTAAAAACTCATTTGTTTGACAGATTATTCTTTTTTGTTTTAAAGGGAGGAGGAAAATGCACTTTTATGCCCAGGAAATGTGGCGCCAAATCTCTGTCTTCTGTTCCAGAGGACTTTTTTTTTTAGGGGAAATTCAATTACAACAATAAAGTAAAGTCAATCTTCCTGCAAGCCTGGTGCTATTTTAGCCAAAGAACACCACCTCGTTTGAACTTTTGCTCAACGGAGGAACAGTTTTCAGTGTGGCAAACTTTTTATTCATATCAGGATTTCATAAATAATATGTTACTATCTCGGTCCTTTAGCCAACTATTTATCATGAAAGGGTGAAAGGTAGGTGGTGTTTTATTCCCTGTGGTATGTGTCTTTTAGCACAATATCTCGTGAATCTATGGACCGATTTTATTGACATTTTCAGGATGTAATTGCTGGATTTACATCTCCAACTGATGGACTTTTGGAGCCAGTTTAATTCAAGATGCGGCTACAATTCAATTGAATTCAGTTTATTCATAAAGCACCAAGTCACAACAGAAGTTATCTCAGGGCACTGAACAGAAACATTCACTCACATAAAAATTCAATTGGTAACATTGTTTATCTGAGGTAGGGTGGCCAGCAGATTGCACTGCCTTCATTTTGTTGCACTCTCCCATACTGAGCAAGCACAAAGGAGACAGTGGAAAGTAAAAACTTCCTTTAAACAGGAAGAAACTTCCAGTAGAAACAGGCTCAGGACAAGCAGCCATCTGCTTCGACCAGGGATTGAGAGGAACAGGAAGGAGGGTCAGACACACAATGTCAGGTCCAGGTGTACCAGAGGAAATACAAAAAACATGTTTGGATAGAAATAAGTATAAACACAAACAGAGTAGAGCTAGTAAAGACAGCAGCAGAGCGAGGAAATGGGGTCAGTTTGTCCTCCAACAGTCTCAACTTATAGCAGCAACACCAAGGGATAACTCAGGAAACCCAAGCTGACCCTAACTATAGGATTTATCAACAAGGAAAGTCTTAAGTCCAGTCTTAAAAGTGGACAATGTGTCATTCTCACTGGCAGAAACTGGAAGTTGGTTCCACAAGAGAGGAGCCTGAGAACTGAAAGATGGCTTTCCCCGACATAGTGGAGCTTGTTCGAGCCCTCCAGTTGATTTAGACCCCCTTACAATGTAAGTAAAATCTACAGTTACAAATCTTGATTTTAAGATGGACAGTGATTTTAAGCTCGATAGTAAAATAAGGGCCACAGTAAAGTCTGGTTTTTATCATTTAAGAAAATTGGCAAAGGTGAAACCAATTCTTTCATGGCAGCAGTTTGAAACAGTAATCCATGCCTTCATTTCATCACAGCTGGATTACTGTAATTCTCTCTATCTTGGAGTCAGCCAGTCCTCACTTGCACGTCTGCAGCTGGTGCAAAATGCTGTTGCACGTCTTTTAACTGGAACGCGCAAAAGAGAGCACATCACACCTATCCTGACTTCTCTCCACTGGCTGCCCATGTATTTTAGAGTTCATTTTAAAATTCTCTTGTTTGTTTTTAAGGTTTTAAACAGCCCCCCACCCCTTATTTGACAGAGCTTCTACACCATTACACTCCACCCCGGTCACTCAGGTCTGCTGACCAGCTGCTCCTGGTCATTCCAAAGAGTAAGAGGAAGCTTTGAGGAGACAGGGCTTTCTCTGTTAGTGCCCCCAAGTTATGGGACGCTCAGCCTTTACACATTCGACAGGCCCCCTCACTGTCCATTTTTAAAACCCGTTCGAAAACTCATCTATACTCATTGGCCTTCAACCAACTGAGACTTGATTTTACTTAATTTTTATTGATTTTACCTGTTTAACTTGTCATTTTATTGTATTTTAAATTGAAATTTTAGTTCACTGTGTGTTAGTTTTGTAGCTCTGTTTTTATGCTTACTTTTATCTTGTTTGTATCTAATGGGGCAGCCGTGGCGTAGTGGTAATGGCAGTCGTCCCCGGAAGGTTGGAGGTTCGAATCCCGGTTCCCCACACCATGTGCCGTTGTGTCCCTGGGCAAGACACTTAACCCCGAGTTGCTCCCGGTAGGACTGGAAAGCGCCTTGCATGGCAGTCTGCCGCTACCGGTGTATGAATGTGTGTATGAATGGGTGGATGGTTGGTATTGTAAAGCGCTTTGGGGCCCCTCATCGGGGGCTGGAAAGGGCTATATAAATAAGCTCCATTTACCATTTAATGTCCAGCACTTTGTTTCAGCTGGGGCTGTGTTAAAGTGCTTTATAAATAAAGCTGATGATGATGATGTCATTTGAGAATGTTTATGGATCTCACCAGAGAGAACTGGCTGATTATTCCATCCTTATCAGAACTCTTACAGTGTCCTTGAGTGCATCCTTGAACATTGCTCACCTCTCTCGTTGTCTCCCCCCTCGGCAGAATGTCTACGTCACTATGTGCGTGTTTGTGCAAGATGGTTTTTTTTATATTAAAGTTTTTCTTCTCAGGCAAGAAGAAAGAGTTTAATAGGAAAAAAACAATTTTGGCCTCCAATTCCTAATGTGTCCAGTTTCACAACTTTTTGTCTGTCTAAGCAGATCTCATTTATAAATGAGTCTTCTAGGCTCAGTGTGACTTATCTGTCTAAATAAAGGTTGAATTAGTCTTCCTCCCATTCTGCTTTTGGAAACTCTAGGAACCACAAGTAATCCTGAAGTCTGAGAGTGAAGCGCTCTGTTAGGAAAATATGGAACAACAAGCTCTATGGAGCTACTAGCTACCTTTGCTAGTCAATCTGAGCTAATACAAAAATAACCATAATGCAATATATTTTTTTAAGATATTAAGCAAGATTTCATGTAGCAGTAGCGGAAAAACTTTCATTGCACTTATTTTGAGCGTTCACAGCTCATGCAAGAGCTCACTAAATCAAGTGAGATGGTGGCTAATGTTTCTTTTTTAAAGTGTGACCAAAACAACTACCGTATAATTTTGTAATTTCTTAACCTGAGATGATCTTAGTTTTAAAAGGATGTGGGCAGTATGCATTCCTTGACGGGATTGAAAGTCTGCTTTGATCAAGTATGTGTGATATGGGTCGTCGCTCTCTTAACGAGCATTTCTCTAAATAAAGCTCATGTGATGACGCGCTCAGACATATTGAATGCCTCACGCTGTTCTCAGGCCAAGTCTTTGAAGAGACTGTCCACCATCAGAAGGTTTTTGGTGGAGAGCGAGGAAATGGAAAAATAAGTGGACGTATTTTAGAGAAGTTATGTTGTTAGCATCATACAAACAGCTGGACATGCAGTTTCCTCCAAAGGCTACAAAGATTTAATTGAATTTGCCTCAAATCATTATGTTGTCACTTCAATTTCAGTTTCACATATGGCATTGTTTGTTTTAGCGCATGTGGTCGCCACACTTACTGCTTTACCTACATATGTCTATCATCTTGCAGACTTTTACCAATAAACTCGTTTCTGTTTGCTCTGTTTCCCCCGTTCTCTTTTGACTGGCAGCCCTCTGGATTTTACGAGCACGGCTGCCATCTCTGAAGGCTATAGAGAGGTGACAACAGTTCTCCTTCCTAGTTTGCCTCTCTGCACCACACTGAGTCTGACAAGCTGCTGAAAAATAGGACCAGGTTGCATTTTAGCCTCAGAAGAATGTGCAGCGGCTCTGAGTAACTCTGTGGTCTGCCGTGGCATGTTTGGTCTGGCTCCTCATAATATCATGTAGTGTGCCGTTGAGGACCAGGGGCACGAACACCAAAGAGAAGTGTTGAGGGCGTTCCTACTTTGGACTCAGCATTGATGCCAAAACCTAATAGTAGCACCTTAATCAAGTCTCTCTCCTAATATTAGCACCGGGGCTTTTTTCTCCAGGGTGGCGGCTGGTGTGTTTGGCTCGGTGCATCCTGTCTGACCTTAAATCCAGCCCTCTCCGGCTGTGTGAAGCACCTCTTGGCACTATCGCTGGCCGGTACTTCAACAAAATACAGCATCAGCCTTGCATGTGAAGCCTTTATGCAGAAGATATTAGCATCAATTATGGCCAAAATATCCTCATGTTGACATTAATCCATTAAACAGTTGTTACGCTCTGCATGTCAGATATATTGACTCCATGAACTGTTGGAGCCATCTGGTTGGATCATTAAACTCTATGCAGGAAATTTCACAGAGCTGGTTTCTCTTATATCAAAAGCAAGAGTTCTTCATGATGGAGGGCTAAAGGAGGTGCTGAAAGTAGGCTCAGTTACACAGAGAAATAAACTCTGTGCCTCAAAATGACTGGACGATAATTTGGTCTATATGCTCCTAATAGTATGTAATATTCAATAATGCCCCCACTGGCTGCTGTTGTTACACCTGTGCTGAATTTGCAGGAAAACTCAGGTCTTTTACCCCAAAACAGAGAAACGTGTGGATTAGACCAAAAGTCAAGGGTCAGTCAAGCCGTCCAGCCTGTGCCCTCCTGTCAAAGTAGCCTGTAATACCAATTCATTTGTTAGTTTTTTCTTTTGTTCTGCCACTAAATGTCAATGATTTATCATTCAAACGTCCTCATTTACTGCGTGCAGGTTCTTTTGGACCTCAGGTTCAGTGGGCTTGATCTTCAGCCAGAGACAATATCACGTTTGTGCCAAAAAGTCCAAGCTGTGAACGCTTGTCTGAGAGTTACCGTAAATCCTTTTGCTCGCACCGCTAAGAAGCTCAGCAAGCCGCAGCTCTTGCTACTTGCCACCCCTGTGGTCCTCACAGGTAGCCGCTGAGACTTTGTGAATTATGATTTTCGTGCACAAGAGAGGAACGCAGGAACAGAGCTGAATGGAGGAAAGCTTAGCTGTTGCCCCTTGTTTTCCTCAGTGGATAAGGACCGGGGCGCTCAGTTATCCTCCGTGCTGATTAATCTGACTCTTTATTGGAAATGAAAGTGATGATTAATGGCATATTATCCTGCCGTGCTGATAGAAAACTTTGGGTTTCAGGTATTTCCTGATTGGATCCTGATATTTCTGTCACTGTTATATAACAAACTGAACGTTTGAGTGTGGGATATACATTATGTTTTTATGCTTGGTAAGCCTTTTAAAAGCACAACTTAATTTTTTTCTTTCTTTCATTGAAACTTGCATTGGCATTATATGTTGTGCCATAAAAATTTATGAAGCATACCTACAGACTTTAGTTGGTAGAAATCAAATCTTGTTTTATCATCTGTTTTAACTTATTATTATTACTTGTTATTTTTTTTTGAAGGAATGCACATTGCCCTCTGACTTCTACACCAAAGCTTTGAGAAATGACAGAATTTAGCCTTTTTGGTAAAACGTTGAAAATATCTATGTATGTTATCATTGTTATA
>JBBPBX010028931.1:0-36218 GCA_038048925.1 Garcialebias charrua | reverse complement strand
ATGGAGGTGCTGCCTTGAAGCCAGACTCTTATCTCTCTTTGTTCCGGCTTGGAGCGCCTGAGTGGGGGGAGCTGTCTTGGGGCCAGGATCAAAGAGCAGTGATCGGAAGCTCCGAGCGGTGGGCGTGTCTTCGCCGTGTACGCCCCCTTTACATTAGTGTAGACTTGGTCAAGCGTTTTATTTCCTCTTGTTGCTGTGAAAACGTGCTGATTGAAGGCTGGGAGGGAGACTTGAAGGTCCACGTGATTGACGTCACCACAAACAATGAAGAGCCCCTCAGGATATTTACACTGCAGCGATGTGAGTAAGTCATGAATTTCTCCCTGGGCGTCATTATCATTAGCATCAGGCGCTATGTAAATAGCGCTGATTAGAATTACAGAATAGTCGCGGGGGAGGTAGTGCGGGCGGCACCTTATTGTGATCAACTCCACGGCAGCTGAACAAAGCCTTTTGATCACAGAACAGTTCGTGCACCAATCTTTGTTCACGTAAATACAAACACCACCGCCTCGTGTTTTCCCCGTAGTCTCGGTGCACCGGTCTGTTCTGAAAAAGAGTCTATTATCTAGCTCATAAACAGAGTCCGGTGTATCCTCAGAGATCCACGTTTCCGTGAGGCAGAGCACAGAGCACCTCTTCATTTCCTCCGACGTGGTCACTCTCAAACGAAGTAGATCCATTTTGTTGTCCAGCGAGCGGACGTTAGACAGAAAAAGAGCCGGCATCGGGGGTCTCCCGGTTTTAGCGTCTGCCGTAGTCTCGTCATAATTCCTGCTCGGCAGCCCCGCTTCTTTCCTCGGGAGCACCGCTTCCTTTTCTTTCCCCTGGAGCGCATCTGCTTCCAGAAAGATGTTCTTAACAGCTCCAATCTTCCGAGCTCTGATTTGAGTTCGTTGCTGATTTCAGCTGTGCCCTGTGGTAAATCCGCTCTGATTCTTAACAGTTCAGTTCGGCTATAATTCACCCGCAAAAAACGCGCAGAGTCAGGTACAAAAACACTATTAAAATTACTAAAAACTAGGGATGAACCGGGAGCTCGTGAAGCTGCGGCTGGTCTGAGCGCGGCCATCTTGGCACATTGGATGTGGCCACATGTGGAATATTACTGACAAAATGAAGAGACGAGTAATACAAATAGTAACCAAAGAGCCAAGAACAACTTTCAAAAAGATTAGAGGTGAACTCCAAGATCAAAGTTCACTGGTTCAGTGTCAGATTGCACCATCAGGCACAGTCTAGTCAATTTTATACATTAAGTCAAAGTGGACTTAATGGTAGATGACTGAGGAGGACACCAAATCATCAAAAGCATGATTGAAATGGACGCACATTTTTATTGAGAGACAGAGCTTCTGGAGAATGTCCTTTAGACTGACGAGACAAAACCAGAGTTTCTTGGCAACAAGTCCCATCAGTTTATTTATATATCACCAAATCACGACAGAAGTAATCTTATGGCACTGAACAGAAACATTCACATACATAGAAAAGCCAATTAGTAAAAGTTATCTATTTAAGGAAGCCAGCAGACACATTGAATCTTCACATTGTCACAGTCTCTCATCTTGAGCAAGCACAATGGCAACAGTGGGAAGGAAAAACTCCCTTTTAACAGGAAGAAAGCTCCAGCCGAACCAGGCTCAGGACAAGCAGCCATCTGCTTCAACCAGTTGGGTTTGAGAAGACAGAAAAGAGAGACAAACAAACACAGAATGACAGGTCCAGATGTAGGTACAGGTGTACCTGAAAGACAAAAACACATTTCAAGGATAGAAATACAGTAATTACAAATACAAAACAGGTTGAGCAGAGTAAGTAAAGACAGTAGCAGAGTGATGAAATATGGTCAGTGTTGTGGGTGCAGATAGTAGGAACCAAAGTATTGGTACTGGGGCACTAGGGGACATCATTAGGTGATGCACTGTTTGCTGTAGAGTGACGCTCGTGAGTTGTACATGTGTTTGTGTTCAAGAGTTAATAAAGCCTGACTAAGTATCTCCAAGTGCTGCTCGTCTGGATGGTGTCCACACTGAGGAGTAGGCATAACATTACATGGTGTCAGAAGTGAAGAAGCCCGTCTCCGCAACGTCGACGTCGGTGAGAAAGCAGCAGTTTTAACACTGCACGTCCCGTGAGTGAACAAGGAGCTAAGCTAACGCAGAGTGAACGAGTGAGCTAAGCTAACGCCGCGTGGACGACACTGTGCTAAGCTAACGCCGCGGACACGACGAACAGAGGATGGATTCCCTGTTTTCGATCAACCCACCTGAAAACTTCTATTTCAGCGATTATCGTCATGGCCCAACTGGATTCGCCGCTTTGAAAGGTTTCGGATGGCAGCTGGATTGGACGGTAAAGACGAAAGCTATCAAGTGAACTCGTTAGTTTACACGATGGGCGATAAAGCGGATGACATTTTAGGAACACTGGGATTGAGTCAGGATGAGCTTAAGAAATACAAGTGTGTAAAAGAAGCTTTTGACAGACACTTTATTGGCAAATACAACGTTATATACGAGCGGGCACGCTTTAACAAAAGATGCCAAGATGCTGGTGAATCAGCTGAATCCTTCATAGCTGCAGTCTATAAGTTAGCAGAAAACTGCCAGTATGGACCACTGCAAAACGAAATGATAAGAGACAGGTTAGTGGTGGGCATACAGTACCAGGGCCTGTCAAAGAAACTGCAGATGGACAGTGGACTAACATTAGAAAAGGCGGTGCAACAAATAAGACAGCATGAAGAGATAAAGAAACAACAACCAGTCGTGAGAGAGACGACGGACATGACACAGCAAGCAAACGTGGACTTATTAAAAGGCCCACTAATCACTCAAATAATAAATCAGTCTTTACAATCTGGTCATGTTCCACTACCTCTAAAAACTGCCATCATTAGGCCTCTTCTGAAAAAATCTAATTTGGATCTCGACATTTTTTCTAATTACCGTCCAATTTCACACCTCCCTTTTCTGTCTAAAGTGCTGGAAAAAGCTGTTGCTGCTCAGCTGCAGGACCACCTACAACAACACTCCCTGTATGAGAAGTTCCAGTCTGGATTCAGGGTAGCTCACAGTACAGAGACTGCATTGCTGAGGGTTACCAATGATGTCCTCTTGGCTGCTGACACTGGCTCTCCCTCCATCCTTGTCCTCCTTGACCTCACTGCAGCCTTCGACACTGTGGACCATAGTGTCCTCCTCCACCGTCTTCATGTGGAGGTCGGTCTCTGCGACACCGTCCTGGACTGGTTCAAATCTTTCCTCTCCAATAGGCTGGAATGTGTTAGTCTTGGCAACGCCACGTCCCAGACAGTCTGTGTCTCCTGTGGTGTCCCTCAGGGGTCGGTTCTGGGGCCCCTGCTGTTTTCCCTTTACATGCTGCCTTTAGGTCAAATTATTAATCAGTTCAACATTTCTTTTCACTGTTATGCCGACGATACACAGCTTTACATCAGGACTGGAGCATCCTCATCTTCCACCTTGTCATCTCCATCTTCACTCACTGCCCTCTCTGCCTGCCTGGAGGCAATTAGGGCATGGATGAATCAGAACTTTCTTCAATTAAACTGCTCCAAGACTGAGGCCATACTGATTGGCACCCCTCACCAGGTACAAACATCTCCTATAACAACACTTTCCTTTTCTGGACAAGACATCCCCCTCTCCACCTCTGTTACTAATCTTGGAATAAAAATGGACTCCAATCTTACATTTGAAAATCACATTAAGCTTCTGTTTAAAACTTGCTTCTTCCATCTTCGAAACATCTCCAGACTTCGCCCATCCCTAACTTTTTCCGATGCTGAGAAGCTCGTCCATGCTTTTGTCTCCTCCAGGCTCGACTACTGCAACTCCCTGTTTGTTGGAATCCCTGGCAAAAACCTTCAGAAACTTCAATATATTCAAAACAGTGCAGCAAGGATCTTGTTGAGAGTTCGTAAATTTGAACATATTACGCCCATTCTCCATAACCTTCATTGGCTTCCTGTCGCCTACAGAATTCAGTACAAAACTGCTCTCATTACACATCAATGCTTACATGGAGCTTCACCAGATTATCTGAAGGATATTCTTATTCCATACTCATCCACCCGGTCGCTGCGGTCACAGAACAGTAATCTCCTTCACATTCCGAGAACCAAATTAAGGACCATGGGAGACCGGGCTTTCAGTGTGGCTGCCCCCCGCCTGTGGAACTCTCTTCCTGACTGTCTGAGAGCCCCACAGTCTGTGGTTGACTTTAAGAGCGGCTTGAAGACCTTTCTTTTCAACCGAGCATACTCTACCTCCTCATGATTCTACTTTTGATCTTAGTTGATACTGTTATTGATTTTACTTGTTTTACTTGTTTTATTGACATTTAATTCTGTTGCACTTTGTAGCACTTTGAGATTTTCATTAATGAAAAGTGCGTTATAAATTGAATTCATTATTATTATTATTATTATTATTATTATTATTAAGAAAATAACTTTCAGCAACAACCAAGCACATAAACCACACGAAACAAACAGACAGGGTGAAATCCAAAAAGGATACAAGTACTGTGGACGCTGTGGTAAATCACCTGCACAAAACAAAGTGAACTGTGCAGCACGAGACGCAGAGTGCAGGAAATGCCGAAAGAGGGGACATTTTGCAGCTGTGTGCAGATCAGCCAGAGTGGGAGCAGTCCAAAAGGATGAGGACGCCGCACTGGAGGATGACAAACTGTTTTTGGGAGCAGTATCGGCAGGAGAACGTCCCAACAACTGGAAAAAAACGCTGGAAATCAACGGCAAAAACATCACATTCAAACTGGACACGGGAGCAGATGTGACTGTGATACCAACAGCCACCTACTTGAAAGACACACATGGCCCACTTACCAAAGCAGACAAGCCCTTGTGTGGTCCAAGTGGTGAAGCCCTGCAAGTGAAAGGTCAGTTCAATGCTCTTATGAAATACAAAGACAAAACTACAACACAGCCAGTGTATGTCATACAGAGACTGTCTACTCCACTACTAGGCTTCCCAGCTATTTCAGCTTTAGGGTTGCTGCGCCCCATAGACAGTGTTAAAGAGCTGGAGGCTGACATGAAAAAACTGTACCCCAAAGTATTTACAGGGCTGGGTCTCCTTAAAGGAGAATACAAAATAGTATTGAAAGAGGGTGCTAAACCATATGCATTATCACTACCACGTCGAGTCCCACTGCCTTTATATGACAAAGTGAAGGCAGAGCTGGAGAGAATGGAGAAAATGGGGGTGATTGAACCCATTGAAGAACCTACAGAGTGGTGTGCTGGAATGGTGGTGGCCCCTAAGCCCAATGAAAAGGTCAGAATATGTTCAGACGTGACACACTTAAATGAATATGTGTGTAGGGAGCGTCACATACTGCCTGTGGTAGATGAAACATTAGCCAAATTCACAGGCGCGACAATTTTCACCAAATTGGATGCTACGGCGGGATTTTGGCAGGTACCTCTACATCCAGAGTCAGCCCATCTGACCACGTTCATTACCCCGTTTGGCAGATACTGTTACAAAAGGCTGCCTTTTGGTATTTCGTCCGCTCCTGAACATTTTCAAAAGAGACTGACCCAAATGTTGTCAGGACTGGAGGGCACTGTATGTCATGCAGACGACATACTAATTTTTGGGTCCACCAGAGAGCAACATGACTACAGACTGCATAGAGTGTTAGAGAGGCTCCAACAGGAGGGCCTGACTCTGAACAATGACAAGTGCCAGTTTGCAGTAGAGAAAGTCAAGTTTTTAGGTCATGTTGTCACAGCTCAGGGCATTGAAGCAGACCCGGGCAAAATCAAAGCAATCATGGAGATGCCTATACCTAAAGATGCTACTGACGTGAAGAGGTTTGTAGGCATGGTAAACTTTGTTGGAAAGTTTTCCCCACGTATCGCTGAACTCACACAACCTTTAAGAGAGCTTCTCAAAGCAGACACAACCTGGGAATGGGGGACAGCACAGCAGCGGGCTTTTGATGAGCTACGACAGGAACTGAGCTCACCCACAGTCCTCGCCCAGTATTGTGTGAACAGAGAAACAAAAGTTGCAGCAGATGCCTCATCCTTTGGTTTAGGAGGGGTCCTGTCACAAAAACAAACAACAGGTGACTGGCGTCCAGTGGCTTTCATTTCACGCAGTATGACAAATGCAGAGCGTAGGTACGCCCAGATCGAAAAAGAAGCACTAGCACTGACTTGGGCATGTGAAAGGTTTCAATCTTACCTGATAGGGATGGACTTTTTGATCCAGACAGATCATAAGCCTCTCATCTCCTTATTAGGAAGCAGAGCTCTTGATGACCTGCCACCTCGCATACTAAGATTTAGATTGCGACTGCTTCGCTTCACATACAAGATTGAACATGTCCCAGGAAAAAATTTAATTACGGCCGATGCGCTGTCCAGAGCACCAATACAAGCTCCACCTACAACACAGGACAAGCAGCTGGAAGAAGAGGTGTGTGCTTATGTTAACAACATTTTGCAACAGTTGCCAGCATCAGAAAACAGGCTTGTGCAAATCAGACAGGCACAAGAAACTGACAGCACGTGCAGAAAACTTAAAGACTGGCCACCCAGCAGGAAAGGCCTCCCTCCTGAACTACAAGTGTACTGGCAGTACCACCAAGACCTCCTTGTGGTGAATGGAATTTGAATGAAAAGTGAAAGGCTTGTTATTCCAGCCAGCATGCAGGAAGAAATGCTTAACCTGGTTCATGAAGGTCACCAGGGCATGACAAAATGCATTGCTAGAGCACAACAGTCCATTTGGTGGCCGGGTTTGACCAAACAAATCAAACTTAAGGTTGAAAACTGCACAGCATGTGTGCGAGAGGCTCATGAGATACCAGAACCTCTCATGTCAACACAACTTCCTCTGAGGCCATGGCAGCGGGTCGCAGCAGATCTGTTCCAGTGGGAACGTGCCATGTACCTGGTGGTAATAGATTACTTCTCCAGATACATTGAGGTGGTGAACCTTACCTCTACTACTGCTGTCCCGGTGATCAACAAAATGAATGCGATCTTTGCCAGGCACGGGGTCCATGAAACCCTTGTCACGGACAATGGCCCCCAGTTTGCAGCAGCAGAGTTTGCAGCCTTTGCAAGGGACTATGATTTTACTCATGTCACCTCAAGTCCTCACTACCCACAGAGTAATGGGGAAGCAGAGAGAGCTGTAAGGACAGTGAAATCTTTCCTGAAGAAGGGGGAGGATCCACATAAGGCTCTCATGGCATACAGGGCCACACCCCTGGCACAAGGATCATCACCGGCACAACTATTGATGGGTCGCAACATCAGGACACCCTTGCCGGTCAGCGAAGACAAACTACGACCAAGATGGCCAGATCTTCATCTCTTCCGGAGAAAAGACCAGGAGCTGAAACAGAAGCAAGGTTCTTGGTTCAACAAGAGACACAGAGCACAGACTAAACAAGAGCTCAACCCAGGACAAAGAGTCTGGGTGAAGAACACCAACAACTCGGGGACTATCAGCAGTCCAGCGAACACCCCACGGTCATACAACATCGACATGCCGTCTGGGAGTCTAAGAAGGAACAGGTCACACATCAGAGTGATTCCTGATGGCTCCACAGTCACCAGGTCGGGACGGGTTGTTCGTATCCCGCAGAGACTGGACTTGTAAATAGCAGTCATAGAGAAGTGAGCTGTGGCCCACAGGGCAGAATAATCCCTGCACAGCTCTGGGGACCCAGGTAGTCGACCCTGACCCCTAGATAGGTCAATGTTATAGTTGTTTGTAATATTAATGACAAAGTGCTAGTATAATCTGTTCACTTGGTAAAAGCATTTAAAAGGGTGTTGGTATGTCTGTTCAGCATGTTTATAATTCAACAAGGACAATTTAAGTTTAAAGGCATTAGTATGGATGCTAAGCTAAAAAGGGGAGATTTTGTGGGTGCAGATAGTAGGAACCAAAGTATTGGTACTGGGGCACTAGGGGACATCATTAGGTGATGCACCGTTGGCTGTAGAGTGACACTCGTGAGTTGTACATGTGTTCGTGTTCAAGAGTTAATAAAGCCTGACTAAGTATCTCCAAGTGCTGCCCGTCTGGATGGTGTCCACACTGAGGAGTAGGCATAACATTACAGTCAGTTTGTCTTCCAGCAGTCTAAACCTATAGCAGCATAACTGAAAGTTATGCACCATAACTCATGTTCCCTGAAGGAAGGGAACGAGGTGCAACATACTTGCTATGGGAATTGCACCCCCGCGCAATTACCTGAAGGAATACATTCACCCCTTTATGGCAGGGGTGTCAGCGTTGCGCCAGAGGCCCCGCCCTCTGGGTATTTAAGCGGCTGACGCCCATCCATCTTTCTCCAAAATTGCACTTCACCGAGCTTTCAGCATTGAAAAGGGCCAGATATGTTGCACCTCGTTCCCTTCCTTCAGGGAACATGAGTTATGGTGCATAACTTTCAGTTCCCTTTCAGTCTGGTCTCTCGGTGCAACATACTTGCTATGGGAACGTAATTCATTCACGCCCTTGAAATGCTCAGCAAAATGCATGTGAGAACATCCGTCCTAAAAGACAGGCATCTCCCAGTTGCTTTCTACAACAAATGTAGAGAGCACATGCTAAGAGGAAAAAAGCCAAATGTAAAGAACATCAACGTGATGTTTCAATTGGGCATATATATATATATATATATATATATATGTATATATATATATATGTATATATATATATACAAGCCCAAAACCAGAAAAGTTGGCACGTTGTGGAAATCGCAAATAAAAACAGAATACAATGACTTGCAAATCTTTTTCAACCTATATTCAATTGAACACACTGCAAAGACCACATACTTAACGTTCGAACTGGTAAACTTTGTTATTTTTTGCAATTATTAGCTCATTTGGAATTTGATGCCTGCAACATGTTTCAAAAAAGCTGGCACAAGTGACAAAGAAGACAGAGAAATTTGAGGAATGCTCATCAAACACTTATTTGGAATATCCCACAGGTGAACATGCAAATTGGGAACAGGTGGGTGCCATGATTGGGTATAAAAGCAGCTTCCTTGACATGCTCAGTCATCCACATAGAAGGATGGGGCGAGGGTCACCACTCTGTGAACAAATGCGTGGGCAAATTGTCGAACAGTTCAAGAACAACTTTTCTCAACGAGCTATTGCAAGGAATTTAGGAATTTCACCATCTACGGTCCGTAATATCATCAAAAGGTTCAGAGAATCTGGAGAAATCACTACACGTAAGGGGCAAGGCCGAAAACCAACATTGAATGCCCGTGACCTTCGATCCCTCAGGCGGTACTGCATCAAAAACCGACATCAGTGTGTAAAAGATATCACCACATGGGCTCAGGAATACTTCAGAAAACCACTGTCAGTAACTACAGTTCGTCGCTACATCTGTAAGTGCAAGTTAAAGCTCTACTATGCAAAGCAAAAGCCATTCATCAACAAGATCCAGAAACGCCGCCGGCTTTGCTGGGCCCGAGCTCATCTGAGATGGACTGATGCAAAGTGGAAAAGTGTTCTGTGGTCTGATGAGTCCACATTTCAAATTGTCTTTGGAAACTGTGGACGTCGTGTCTTACGGACCAAAGAGGAAAAGAACCATCAGGACTGTTATAGGCGCAAAGTTCAAAAGCCAGCATCTGTGATGGTATGGGGGTGCATTAGTGCCCAAGGCATGGGTAACTTACACATCTGTGAAGGCACCATTAATGCTGAAAGGTACATACAGGTTTTGGAGCAACATATGCTGCCATCCAAGCGACGTCTTTTTCATGGACGCCCCAGCTTATTTCAGCAAGACAATGCCAAGCCACATTCTGCACGTGTTACAACAGCGTGGCTTCGTAGCAAAAGAGTGCGGGTCCTCCCCTGGCCTGCCTGCAGTCCAGACCTGTCCCCCATTGAAAATGTGTGGCGCATTATGAAACGTAAAATACGACAACGGAGACCCCGGACTGTTGAACAACTTAAGCTGTACATCAAGCAAGAATGGGGAAGAATTCCACCTGAAAAGCTTCAAAAATTGGTCTCCTCAGTTCCCAAACGTTTACTGAGTGTTGTTAAAAGGAAAGGCGATGTAACACAGTGGTAAATATGTCCCTGTGCCAACTTTTTTGCAATGTGTTGCTGCCATTGAATTCTAAGTTAATGGTTATTTGCAAAACAAAATAAAGTTTCTCCGTTCGAACATTAAATATATTGTCTTTGCATTCTATTCAGTTGAATATGGGTTGAAAAAGATTTGCAAGTCATTGTATTCTGTTTTTATTTGCGATTTGCACAACGTGCCAACTTTTCTGGTTTTGGGCTTGTATATATATATATATATATATATATATATACACACACACACACAACACCAGTTAGAGACAACCTAAGCGTGCTCCAGTAGTGTGAGTACTCATCATCTCCTCTTTCTCCTTGGAGCATCCTAAGAAACAGGAGGAGCAATGGACCCACTACGTCACAAGAAACTGGGTGACAAATGTGGAGGTAGAAAACCCAGGCCAAGCACAAGGTAACCTCCCAGGTCCCTTTTTTAAATTTTTTATATAGGGCACGACTGACAAGTGGAGCCCATCCTGATGTTGGAGATCAGTTAGGGAGAGGGGAAACCCTTCCATTAAATATCTCCTAGGCAAAACGTAAACACCAAGGGGTACCCTTGTGAATGTTGTTACTGTTTGTTTTGGGACAAAGCAACCAAAGCTTTAGGCTCTCAGCCAGTTCCCTTCAAAGGCCAGGCTGAAAGTTGCCACAACCTTGGACGTGGGTATAGAAGCTGTCCACGTACCTGAGTCAGCAGGTCCCTGTGAGGGGGCAATTGCCATGGTATCCCTGATAACATTGAGATCAACTCCGGGAACCACGGTTTCTGTGGCCATCTGGGGGCTATGAGGATCAGGGAGAGGGCTCCCTGGCGCACTCGTTCCAGTGTCGCCCCGATCAGAGGGACAGGTGGAAAGGCATAGTAGAGCACCCCTGCTGGCCAATCATGTGCCAGAGCATCCATTCCCAATGGTGCATCTGCTTCCCTCAAGGAGAAGTAGAGGTCACAGTGTGAGCTAGCCTTGCAAGCGAACAGGTCCACAGAGGCTCTCCCAAATCGTGACCAGACCTGTCCCACAATCCGTGGGTTCAGGCTCCATTCTGACGCCAAAAGAGGCCCTCTTGAGAGGGCATCTGCTCCATAATTTAGATCACCAGGGACATGAGTCGCCTTAAGTGACAAGATTCTTGGAGCACACCATGTGAGTATCCTCTGCGTCAGTCCGAGGAGGGCCTGGGACCTTGTCCCTCCCTCTCTGTTGATGAAGGACACTGTGGTCCTGTTATCTGATTTCACCAGGATATGATGCCCAGCAACCAGACCTTTACTGAAGACGTATTTTAATGACAGGAATACGGCCAGCAACTCCAGGAAGTTGATATGTAATTTCGCTTCCTGTTCATTCCAAAGGCCGTGGGCATTCTGATTTCTACAGATCGCTCCCCATCCTGTTTTTGAGGCGTCCATCGTGATGACTACACGAGATGACACCTTTCCCAGTGAGACCTCTTCCGTGAAAACGGATAGATCTCTCCAAGGTTCCAGGGCCTTCAGGCACTCTGGATCTATCCTAACCTTTCCTGCTTGATTAGGCAGGGCGGGTTGCGTCTGTCGATTTAGCCATACTTGTATGGCCCGCATTTTCAGTAATGCGTGTGGCACACATGGAATGGCTGTAGCCAAGAGGCCTAAAAGGCATTGGCACGTTTTCACAGGGACCCGTTGGTCCAGTTTAAATTTTTCCAGGCAATGGCGAAAGGAGGAAACTCTTTCCTTCGAGAGCCATGCTCTGTACTAGACAGTGTCAATCTGTACTCCCAGAAACACGGTAACCCTTGATGGAGTTAGATCGCTTTTCTGTAGGTTTATGACAAAACCGAGAGACTCCAGGTGAGAGATCACCTTATAGGAGTGTGACTGGTTCTGCCTTCTGCTTTCAGCCAGAATCAGCAGGTCATCCAAGTAATTCATGACCCTGAGTCCTTGATTCCTAAGAGGGGTCAGGGCTACATCCAGACATTTAGTAAATGTACGCGGAGCAGTCTTTAAACCGAAGGGTAACGCTCTGAATTCATAAGCGTTTCCTTCTAACGCAAAGCGGAGGAACTTTCTGTGTTTCCTCCATACGCCTATATGGAAATAGGCATCTTTTAAATCCACTGTACATGCGTAGTCTCCTGGTCTCACAGACTGGAGAACTTGCCGCAGTGTAAGCATCTTGAACTTAAATGTTTTATCGTATTCTCCGGCGTATAAGTCGCACCTTTTTGCCTACATTTCTAAGCCCTGCGACTTATAGGCCGGTGCGACTTATACGTCGATTTTTCCAATATTTTGGTCATAATTTGACTTTGGTCAAAAACTCCAAAAATGGTGCAGTACCAGTTTCGGCCGCTATGGGCGCTAAGAAACCCTTTACAGTACCTACACTGTTGACATCTGCCTGGTCCAAAAATGGTGCAGTGACACAGAAGATGAAGACTTCAATGGTTTTGAATAAATAAATAAAAACCATAAAATAAATACAGTATCTGTTTCTGTCATCATTTTAAACTGAGACACGTTTTTTACTGTAATGTCAGCTAATAAAAATATATTTTTATGTGTTTATCTTTAAAGATAAATGATGAAAGACACAAAATATACAAAAATTATGTTCATTTATTAATGAAAAGTTCAACTAAGACACATCAAACAAAATACTGTAGTTTTTATGTGATAATCTTGTCAAAAGTCCTTCCAAACAATTTGGCAGCCAGTCCAAAATAATGTTCATTTATTAATGAAAAGTTCAACTAAGACACATCAAACAAAATACTGTAGTTTTTATGTGATAATCTTGTCAAAAGTCCTTCCAAACAATTTGGCAGCCAGTCCAAAATAATGTTCATTTATTAATGAAAAGTTCAACTAAGACACATCAAACAAAATACTGTAGTTTTTATGTGATAATCTTGTCAAAAGTCCTTCCAAACAATTTGGCAGCCAGTCCAAAATAATGTTCATTTATTAATGAAAAGTTCAACTAAGACACATCAAACAAAATACTGTAGTTTTTATGTGATAATCTTGTCAAAAGTCCTTCCAAACAATTTGGCAGCCAGTCCATTTTGGGCAAAACACCAGTTCACGTGAGGTGCGACCTATAGGCCGGTGCGACTTATAGGCCGGTGCGACTTATACGTTGATTTTTCTATTTAATTGGGCATAATTAGGTTGGTGCGACTTATACTCCGGTGCGACTTATACGCCGACGAATACGGTAATTCTTTTGTTGAGAGTCCTGAGATCCAGAATTGGTCTCGGGGAATGATCCTTTTTGGGCACCAGGAAGTACTTGCTGTAGTGGCCAGAGCGTAGTTTGCATCCTGAGACCAAACTAATCACTCCCTTTTGCAGCATCGTCAAAACTTCCTCCCTCAGCACGTGTGCACGTGTAGGGTTGATCGTAGATTGCAGCACTCCCGAGAAGTGGGGCAGTCTTTTTGAGAACTGCAACTTGAGCCCATGACGTATCGTTGTCATGACCCAATCATTTGGTAGACACGCCTTCCAGGCCTGCGCGTGCGCGCTGAGCCTGGACGGCATGTTGAATTGCTGCTCGTCGTATTTTAGCGTTGGATGGGGTGGCCTTTGACCCGTCTAGCGCCTTTTCCAGCAGGCTGGTCGGCCCAACAGAAGATATTGCGAGATCTGACCGTCTCTGGCAGACCTCGTGTATCTTGCTGTGGTTCATAGTTTGACTACGTGGTTTGTGTTTTATAAAAATGTGACTCGAGTCAAGAACCAAGGCAGTCTGTGCTTTGGTACATTTATTTTTGTACATGTCTGAAACAGTGTTTGTTTTGTTTACACATACAGTAGGCGAGTCATGTTTGGTGCGCGCACACATGTCACCAGCTCCTCGTAGTTTTTTACGAGTAGAGACTGGGATCAAAAGATCAGGTTCCCGTACCTCGTGGGCGGGCAAACCTGTAAAACTGTCAGTTCGTCCTGGTTCATCAGGCCCGAAACTGGGTTCCGTACGGGGTCACCGAAGGGGCGCCCGGCCAGTACTGGAAAGTTTCACTGTCACCAACGGGTCTCTTTTGTGGGAGGCCTCGTATGTTATCCTTTGAGGGAGCAAAACTTTTCCTCGGCAACCCCTCGTGGAGGGCTTCCGCTTGTTTGCGTCTTTGTTCCAACCTGGCCTGGACGCGTTCATGGGCTCCCCCGAAGAGTCCCGTCGACTCGATCGGGTGCTGGAGGAAAGTGGACCTCTGGTTTTCTGGGAGGTCCGGCAATGTTAGCCAAAGATGGCGCTGGGCGACAACTATTTCCGCCATTGCTTTGCCTTAGGAAATGGCTATTGTCCCCATCATGCGGAGCACGAGGTTAGAGGCACGGCGGGCCTCCTCCATGGCCTCCGTTGCGGCCTGCTCATTTTTTGTTACCTGGATATCCTGCAGTTTTTCTGCCAGGTACGCTTGCACTATGGTCGATGCATTCATTGCGCGAGCTGCGAGGCCTTGAGCCTTGTAGCACTTCTCAAGTTGTTTCTCTGAAGCGCGGCAGGCCCTGCTGGGTAGCGCTGGTTTCGTCCCCGTGGCTGCGGGGTCAGGTGAGCCGCCAGAGTCTCCTCTATCAGGGGTGCGCTGGCAAGGCCCACTGTCTCCATTCCCGCGACATCAAGGAGTCGGTATAGTGGCACTATGATGATGGGGGCTCCGGGTTCCGCCCAGGAGCGTTTGAGTTTCATGAGGAAGTCCGGAAAAATGGGCATTTTCTGCGACATTGTCATCTGCTTCGCGTAGAAGTAGCTTCCCGCCAGCCTTATAGCCTGTTGGCGAGGCGTGAGGTCTGGTCATGTGACCTGTAGGGCATCTGCCGCCCTATGGCACAGGTCGAACATAGCAGTTACCGACAAGTCCGGTTCCGGAAGGATTTGCGCCAGGTTCTGGGAGGAATCGACAGTTTCTCCTTTGTCACTGTATTCGGTGTCTAGGTCGGACACTTCTGGCGTCGAGTCCTCGACGGCAAGTGAGGAGTCCGACACATTGTCCTCTCCGACTCGGCCGATGCATTCCAGGTCCACGTTTTCAAGCTCCGGTTCGGGAGCGAGCAGTTTAGTGCGACGTGCGACCTTCAGCGCCGCGGTCCTCGCCATGGATTTGGCCAACGCGTCCGCGCGGCATTTCCTTCCTGCCGCCGACATTCGAAGGCAGTGGGAGCAGGAGTCGGGGTATTCCAGCGCTTTCCTCGCGTGCAGAATCCCTAGGTAGACAGGACAGGCCTCGTGGGTGTCCGTCGCCAAGAGGGAGTAGCCGCATCTGCTGGGGCATGGGCGCGAGCGAGGACTCGTCGTCCTGGTTTTCTTCTTCTTTGTCCTCCGTAGGGAGGGTGGTGGCTCCATCTTGTCAAAACTCCAAAATTCACAGTTAAAATCTGCGCCTTCATATAAAAAGTTGTTTTTCTCTGCAAAAATAAGCTGAGAACTTTGTGAAAACTTTGTGTGAAAAATGCTATACTAAAGAGCTCAAGCGTCCGCCATTTTGAGAACTGAAAAACAGGAAGGAGAGACAGCCCATGTCACGTCAAAGGGACACGCTGCTCGCTCCCTCACTATCCATCCTTCAGTTCAAACAGTCTCATGCTGCCATCCAGTGGTCAAAAAAGGTACTACACACAAAAATTAACCAACATTTCTTGTTCAATTTGACAATAATTACTAATTGTCAAATTTCAAACAATATCGTTTATTGCAATAATTTCGGAGACAATCATCCAGCTAAATTTGTTATTGTGACAGGCCTATATGCAAGTTTAACTTTCTTTTACGGAATTACTGAAATAAATCAACTTTTTCATGATATTCTAATTGTATGACCAGCACCTGTATTATGAAGTGGCCTTCTTTTTTTAAAAACTTTTTTCTTTTTTAATTTATTTATTCATTTCAAATAAAAAATACAGCAATTTAATATACACGACACAAGACATACAATATAATTTTAAAATGAAGGGTGGCAGAATGAAGAGAGTATCTTATTCTATCTGCCCCCATTGTACAGAACAAATCAATTTGAACAGAAAACCTTCAACAACTAGAAAAAAGAGTGAAATATGCATAATAATAATAATAAGTCAAGAAGACAAAAAAAGGAACGACACATGTAATTAACAATTTTGACACTAGACAATATAAATTATTTTATATATATTTTTGCAAATATTTTTTTAATCATATTCTTAAATGAGGATATTGATTTTGCATTTTAAATTTCAACTTCCAAATTATTGCATAATCTAATTCCTTGGATCGAGGTTGACCGACCCCTTAAACTAGTTCTAAATTTCGGTCTCACAAAAATCTCAATTCCCTTTAAATTATAACAACTTTGACGTTTAACAAAGCGTGTGAGAATATTCGAAGGCAATTCATTTGTGTGAGCTTTGTATAAAACTGAAAGAATATTATAGTCCACTAAATCATGGAATTTTAATAACTTCAATTTATGAAACAAAACACTAGATGGGTGACAATAGTGTTTCCCAGTGATTACCGTATTTTTCGGAGTATAGGTCGCACCCGAGTATAGGTCGCACCATCCAATTATTGCCAAAGAATTGGAAAAATCCATATATAGGTCGCACCTGAGTATAGGTCACACCTACGTCAAAATGTGGACTGTGTTTAGCTCTGCTGCAAATGTCTCTTCCACAGGAGCACACAGCAAGGCTTTTAAGAAGATTAACACTTAAAAACAATTAATTGTTTGATAAAAAATTATAGCAAATATGTGTCTGAGCTGAACTTTTCTTTAATAAATGAATAATTTTAGCAGGATAAACACCTAAAAATATATATTTGTTAGCTGACATTATTGTAAGAGTGTGTCTCAGTTTGATTTTTGTTAATAAATGATTACAAATCAACTTATTTTATAAGGTGCCATATATAGGTCGCACCTGAGTATAAGTCGCAGGCCATGAAAAAATGATTAAAAGGTGCGACCTATTCTCCGAAAAATACGGTATTCTTATGCTCTTTTCTGTAGGACAAAAACCGGCTCGGCAAATGTCTTACATGCTTTACCCCAAACTTCGATACAGTAAATTATGTGCGGGACAATAATTGAGTTGTACAACAAGTACAGAGCTCTATCCTCTAATGGTGTGCTCACACCAGCAGCGTTTTGACCTCCGAAAACGCTCCTCACGCACGGAAGTGGACGCGCTGCCCAGTGTTGTCCAAACTGTAGTGTTGCGGCTGCTTCGTTGCTGTGGCGACGGGGTGTGGGAGGAGCTTACCGGTATACAGAGTGCACTCCGCCAGGCGAGGAGCCTTTTATTTCCGTCTCTGTCGAGCAGACTTGACTGGTCGTGAAGGAATTGTCGCGAACACACAGCTACAATGAGTTTCTCTTCCATAGTCCACGAGCTCGCGAGTCTTTTCTTTTTTTTTCCGACAAACAATACGTCACATAGTGCGCGCGCACCCTCGTTTCCGCGTCACATAGGGACTCTCCCACTGCCCCCTCTCTTCTGCCCCCCGACTCTCCCTGATTGGTTGACACACCAACCAATCAGGTGGAGTTGAGCGGCGTTTGAAAGTTTGAACCGCGAAATCTTCAACATGTTGAATGCTCGGTTTGGAGGTGGAAGCCGGTTCACGTGCACGAAAAAACGCTCCTCAGCACGCTCAACACGCACGCGACCTGATGCCAGACGCCAGGAGGTGCCTGGAAGTGCGTCCACCATTGACTTTACATGGAAGCTGGAAGCTTTGGAGGTCAAAACGCTGCTTGGTGTGAGCACACCATAACAAATTCTTAGCTTTATACAGAACAGCAATTGATGTAGCTATCCTTTTTTTAACAGAATTAATATGATGCTTCCACGTCAATTTGTCATCGATAGTGACCCCCAGAAACTTTATTTGACTAACTCTGCAGATTTCCACACCATCAATATTTATTGTAACCTCAGCAGATTCCTTTTTTGTATTGAATATCTTGTACTTAGTTTTATCCAGATTAAGGGATAATTTGTTTGATTTAAACCAATTTTGAATTTTCAGTTAATTCATTATTCACAAGCTCGGACATCTGCTTCATATCATTACCATAATATAGGAACGTAGTGTCGTCAGCAAAGAGAATACATTTGAAAAGATCTGACACATTCACCAAGTCGGTTACATACAGAACGAACCAATTTGGGCCGATTATAGAGCCCTGAGGGACTCCACAAGTAATATTACAGAAAGCAGATCGAACATCATTTATTTGTACAAATTGTTTTCTATTTCTGAGATAGCTAGTTCTGTATATTCCACTGTAGAGCTGTTCCTCTAACACCATATTTACTCAATTTATCGATAAGAATGGAATGATCGACAGTATCAAAAGCCTTTTTTAAATCAATAAAGAGACTAAGACAACAACTCTTTTGATCAACAGCGGTAGTCACTCGTTCTATGAGTTCCATAATAGCGTGTGATGTTGAAATTTTTGCCCTAAAACCATACTGACTGTTGCTTATAGCATTGTTTATGTCGAGGAATTGGTCTAGTCTTATCACAAATAGCTTCTCTAAAATTTTTGAAAATTGTGGCAATAAGGATATTGGTCTGTAGTTACTGTACATACTTTTATCGCCATCTTTAAAGAGTGGTACCACCTTGGCAATTTTCATATTGTCAGGAAATGGTTCAACAATATAAGGCATTATTTCCTTCACAAGCTTCATATCCATATCAACATAATCCCTTGATCTCTTATCAGAAAATGATTTAATTATATTCATTATTTCTTCTTTGTTAGTTTCCTTTAGATGAAAACTATTTGCACAATCCATAATTTTATGATTCACATTTACGTAAGGAATATTTGCTGCTAGACTTGGTCCCACATTCATTTTTTGATTGTTTTTATTCAACTTCAATCTTTTCTAGAGCTCAACAACCTGTTTGAAAAATTTCAGTCAGGTTTTCGAGCTCGTCACAGCACTGAATCTGCACTGCTCAAAGTAAAGAATGACATTCTTCTGTCCAGTGGCGGACTTAGACATTTTGGGGCCCCAGGCAAACCTTTGTAAAGGGGCCCTCCCCCAAGTCAGCCTAAATGTACCATTAGGCCCTGCCCTGAAGGTCAAAGATGTTCATGTTCATAGTCTAATACTGGGAACTAGACAATAAAAACAACTGTTTTTTTTCTCTACTTTAATAAGGTACAACTATCCTTTAAAGTCTTTTTGCAAAACATGTTTTATTATTATCTCGGGGTCTTGTTCACGAATGAGGGAAAACTGGAGCGTGAGATCGATAGGCGGATAGGTGCAGCATCCGCAGTGAAGCGGGTGCTGTACCGGTCTGTCGTGGTGAAGAGGGAGCTGAGTCGAAAGGCAAAGCTCTCAATTTACCGATCGATCTACGTTCCCACCCTCATCTATGGTCATGAGCTTTGGGTTGTGACCGAAAGAACGAGATCTCGGATACAAGCGGCTGAAATGAGTTTTCTCCGCAGGGTGTCTGGACTCTCCCTTAGAGATAGGGTGAGAAGCTCAGTCATCCGGGAGGGACTCGGAGTAGAGCCGCTGCTTCTCCACATCGAGAGGAGCCAGTTGAGGTGGCTCGGGCATCTGGTTAGGATGCCTCCTGGACGCCTCCCTGGTGAGGTGTTCCGGGCATGTCCCACCGGGAGGAGACCCAGAGGAAGACCCAGGACACGCTGGAGGGACTATGTTTCTCGGCTGGCCTGGGAACGCCTTGGGATTCCCCCAGAGGAGCTGCTCCAAGTGGCTGGGGAGAGGGAAGTCTGGGCCTCCCTACTTAGGCTGCTACCCCCGCGACCCGACCCCGGATAAGAGGAAGAAAATGGATGGATGGATGTTTTATTATTGCAATAAAAGGCTCTAAATCAAGTCTTACACCAAAATTCAACAACACTAAATAAACACAAACAAATAGAGAGGGTAGATGTGAGCAATACAGTAGAAATATATTTTCCTAAATTATAAGATTTTCACAACTTTAATTCTTTTAACGTTATATTACATATTCTGTAACAGGGAACAGTTGTTAGATCAATGTGAAAAAGTGAGTGTGTGTAGTTGAGATGTGGTACTTTGAGATGAATTCACACACTGGCTCGATATGAACAGCAAGATGTCCAGGCATGAGACACTTTTTACAGCATTAAGTGATCATGAATTACCTTGATTATTCAGCTGGACTTCTATGAAAGTTGTCTTCTGTCTTGTTTCTGGTCTTTAATGATGCATGTTTAAAGACTGCATCTGAAAAAAACAACAAATGTTAGTGTTGGAGGAAATAAAAGAAAAAATAAGACATTATTACATTTAACACATGTGAAGGCTCTCATTTATCCAAGTTTCCATAATTAAGACTGAAAGTTTTGACTTCTTTTTAAACCTTAAAACTTACACAGACTGTAAGACGTACTGTAAACTAAATGACTCAAATAATGTCACAGATTTTTCCACCTGGATTATTGAGCATGCATCAGGGAATGTCACTTTTCATTTATATCAATTTTTACATTTTAGATAACATTTTAATTTAGCAATCCTAGCCTTTTGATTCTGTTGTTTTAAACTAACAGTGGCATTTCTGTCCAAAGCAAACCTGTCATTATTAAAAAACACATTTTTGCATTACTCTGAAAGCTATAAGTTGTGCTTTATAATGTATTTAATGGAGGGACTATGGACCAAATAACAAAACAATGATAGTCTGATGAAGTTTTAACAGTCAAATATTTTGTAAAATGGTTGAGAATTTTTTTTTTATAGATAACTGTGGAATATTTTAGATCTATTCTATTCAATGTAAAGTCCGAATAATTTAATAATACTGTATACTAAGCAAGCAGGGCAGAGAGCTAAAGTAGGTAAAATATATAATCCCCTCTCTCCTATTTAAGTCAGAAGATTTAGGTCGAATATCTTTTAATATTTTGATACAGAAAGAAAACGTGAAAATAGTGGTTGTCTCAGCTGATTACTGTTAGGATTTCTTTTACCCAACCTACAAAATAATTTCTAAAACTCGTACCTCATCTTGCTGTAAATCCTCGTCTTTATCTTCATCTTGAGTCACTGCCTCGCGCCATTACAGTAACTTCCTCCTGGATCCTGATGTCCGGAGTCCGGTTCCGCCACACTTTTAAATGGGCCGCTGCCGCTCGTGACCGTCATTAGCAGTTGATGAAGTTTTAGAATTCGACCCATTAAAAAAGGTTGTCACTTTCGGTAGTGAAGAAACATACGTTATTGTTTTTTGACGCTTTTTACGTTTTTCAGCTCCGCTTTTCTGTCTCCTGTCTCCCGCTTCCTTCTCACTCAAACAGCAGCGAGCATACAGCACTTCCTGGATTAGTGGGTGACGTCATGACGCATGACGGAATAGTCCATTTTAGTAGGGGGGTACAGAACTCAACCGTTTTTTCTGTTGCGTTTTTAAAGATAGTTTTCATCGTAACTATAATTATTTTTATGTTAAACGTACATTAACAAGCAGGAGCAATGTTAGGGATGTAGGTGACGGCTGGGGCCCCTGCTGAATGGAGGCCCCTGCTGATTGGCGGCCCTAGGCTACGGCCTCATTCGCCTGAATGGTAGATCCGCCACTGCTTCTGTCCTTGGATGCAAAAAACCCTGCTCTGCTGGTGATGTTAGACCTCTCAGCAGCTTTTGACACCGTCGACCATCAGGTACTAATCAACCGCTTGTCTCAGCAGGTTGGCCTCCAGGGAGCTGTGCTTGAATGGTTCAAATCTTACCTGTCTGGGAGAACTTTTTCTGTCATGATAGGCGATCTGTCCTCCTCTTCATCA
Organism: Garcialebias charrua; assembly: GCA_038048925.1. NCBI lineage: Eukaryota > Metazoa > Chordata > Actinopteri > Cyprinodontiformes > Rivulidae > Garcialebias > Garcialebias charrua. The sequence continues at coordinate 14,296 of JBBPBX010028931.1, read as the reverse complement.
ACCCCTCTGACCTCTGGCGTACCACAGGGATCTATTCTAGGGCCAGTCCTCTTCTCTCTTTACATGCTGCCATTAGGATCAATCATTGCACGTCATAACCTGTCTTTTCACATGTATGCAGACGATTTACAAATCTATCTGCCAGTCACTCCCAACCCCTCACTCAGTTCAAACACTCTTGTCAACTGCTTAAATGACATTAAGCACTGGCTCTCTCAAAACTTCCTCCACCTAAACACAGATAAAACTGAATGCATTTTATTTGGTGCACCTGATGACACCAGCAACATCCTTCCCAGTCCCAGTGTTGGTTTTCCCCTCCCCCACTTCAACCCGGTGGTCAGAAATCTTGGAGTGCAGCTTGACTCCAACTTAAAGCTTGATAAACAGATCAGTTCTGTTGTCAAGACCAGCTTTTTCCAGCTCCGTCTGCTCTCCAAAGTCAAGTCATTTCTCAGCCGTGGTGATCTGGAGAAGGCCATCCATGCCTTTGTGACCTCCAGACTTGATTATTGTAATGCTTTGTATGTTGGTATTAATCAATCCTCCATCTCCCGTTTACAGCTTGTACAGAACTCTGCCGCGCGCTTTTTGACCAACACACGAAAATATGAACACATCACTCCTGTCCTGTCCTCTCTACACTGGCTCCCGGTTCAGTTCAGGATACAGTTCAAGCTGCTCCTGTTTGTTTTCAAAGCTCTGAATGGACTTGCACCTCTCTACATCTCAGAACTTTTGAAAGCCCATCAGCCCGGCAGAGATTTACGCTCTGCCAGTCAACACCTGCTGGAGGTGCCTCGCTCAAGGTACAAACAATGGGGAGACCGGTCATTTTCTGTTGCCGGCCCAAAAGCCTGGAACAGCCTCCCCCTTGAGCTGCGTGCCACCTCTGATCTGACTCTGTTCAAAACCAGACTGAAGACCCACTTGTTCAAAAAAGCTTTCAGTGTGTAACTTTTATTACTTTTGGTATTTTAATATGTAGCATTTTTTATTTCCATTGCCTTTTTATTTCCACTTGTTCAAAAAAGCTTTCAGTGTGTAACTTTTATTACTTGTGTTATTTTAGTATGTAGCATTTTTTATTTCCATTGCCTTCTTTTATTGCTGTTGTTTCTTATTCTATTTTCATTGATTTATTGTTCCAGTTTATTCATCTTTTTATCCTGTTAAGCACCTTGGTCAATGCAAGGCATTGTAGGAAGGTGCTATACAAAGTTTATTATTATTATATTATTATTCACAAAGTAATCATTGAATCCATTTACAATATCTTTTTCATCGAAAATATCCACATTATCATTTACAAAGTGTTGAGATACACTGGTCTTTGTTTTATGATTTTTTAAGACATTATTCATTATTCGCCAAGTCGACTTGGTGTCACCATTACATTTATTTAATAAGTCACTGTACAGTAGTATACTTTTTTATGTTTTCTTATGATACTTACTAATTTATTTTTGTATTTCTTGTACTTTAATTCAGATTCCTGTGTTCTCAATTTCAGAAAGCACGAGTATAAGTAGTTCTTTTTTTTTGCAAGCATTTCTCAAACCACTAGTCATCCAAGGTTGGTCATCACTAATTTTTCCAGTGTGTCTGAGCCCTAATTTAAACACATCAGAGGAAGGAGCTGAAACCTGCAGTCTGAAGAAGGACCCTTTCAAATCTGAGGCATATGGAGCTGTGAGTGGACGAGGAGTGGACCAAAACACCTGTGGACAGGCGCAGAAGTCTGTGTTACTGAAATCACTTGATAGCAGGGATTTTTCTCAAAAGGTTCTGCAACAGTACCATCTGTCAGATTCAAGTTACTTCTGTGGTCTTTATGGGTTTTTCCAAAATGGAGCTTTACAAAATTGTCCACTTCTGTATAACAAGAGCAGGAATGGGGCCTCTGGACCGACCCTGCAGTTCTTCTTTGAATGAACATTGTGGAGAAAAACTTGAGCATGTTCCTGTTCAAAGTTCACTTTGAGTACGGAGCTTCTTGAGAATGTTTATGTTTATTAAATTTGTTCATTTTTTTACAAAAGAAACACAATACAAGACAATCCCATTAATGATACGTACACAATGTAAAAAAAAATGAAAGGTAGCAGAAAGAAGAATAAATCTTATTATATCTGCCCCTTTTTTCAAACAATCAGATTAAACAATAATAATCTTTCACCAGCAGTACAAAATGACTAACTCTTTCTAATTTTCTAATACTAATACTAATACATAACTAATAATTGATACAATACACATTACGCTAATTCATATATATTTTTTCAACAAATTCCTTTTGATCATTTTCTTAAATGTAAACAGTGACTTGGCATTTTTAACTACATTCTCCAAGCCATTCCATAATCTAATTCCCTGGATTGAGGTAGAACGTCCCTTCAAACTAGTTCTGAATTGTGGTTTTACAAACATCTCTGTCCCCTTAAGATTATAACAACTTTGTCTTTTAACAAAATTCATTTGGATATTTAAAGGTAATTCGTTATTCTGAGCCCTATACATAATTGATAAAATATTATAATCAACCAAATCATGGAACTTCAATAATTTCAGTTGATAAAATAATGTACTTGATGGATGACGGTAATGTTTTCTAGTGATAATTCTTACAGCTCTTTTCTGTAATACAAAAATAGGCTTTGTGATTGTTTTACACGCTTTCCCCCAAACATCAATACAATAGATTAAGTGTGGAACAATGATTGTGTTATACAACAAATACAGAGCTTTATCATTCAATAGGTCTCTGACTTTGTACAGTACTGCAATCGATTTAGCTATTTTTATTCTTACAGAATTTATGTGTTGTTTCCATGTCAGTTTGTCATCAATAATAACACCCAAAAACTTCACCTCACTCACTCTACAAATCTCAACACCCTCAATTTTGAGTGGAACATCAACAGTTTTCTTTTTATTACTGAATATCATGTAATTAGTTTTTTCTAGATTTAATGATAATTTATTGATTTTAAACCAAGTTTGTATTTTGATAAATTCTGTCTTTATCAATTCCAACATTTGTTCTATATCTTCACCTAAACAGAAAAATGTGGTATCATCAGCAAAAAGTATACATTTAAGGAGTCCTGACACATTTACCAAGTCATTCACATATAAAATAAATAGCTTTGGTCCAAGTACAGAGCCTTGGGGAACTCCACATGTGATATTACAGAGGTCAGATCTTACATCATTTATTTGTACAAATTGTTTCCTATCTTTTAAGTAGCTAGATACCCACTGTAATGCTGGTCCTCTAATACCATATTTGTTCAGTTTTTCAAGGAGAATGGTGTGATCAATAGTATCGAATGCTTTTTTTAAATCAACAAAAATACTGATACAATATTGTTTTTGATCGATAGCAGTAGTTATTTGTTCCAACTTCTTGAGAATCTGGTGTTTCTGTTGATCCTGTCCACCACAGGGACTGCTCTACACCCAGTCTTCATGAGACGGGACACTTCATTATCCCCACCAGCTGTGACCCCCCCAAGCTTCAGGTGTTCCTCCAGACTCACGCCTCTGAGGCCAGGCAGCGGATCCAGCGAAGGAATCGGTGAGTAAATCCAGCAATAAGTCACCACAGAAACACTTCCTGAGTATTGTCCTGCAGCTGGTCCTGGTTCTGGACCTGGGGCCTCGTGTACAAAGAGCGAGCACCCGCAAAAACTTTTTTGTTTTGGTGTACGCCATGTTTCAGTAGAAACCCCAGTCTTTGAAGGCCCTGGGTCCATATTAGCTTCCAGGAAGGTTGGATTTTTATTACTGACTGGTTCCTGTGTTTATGGACTGTTCTACAGAAATGCTCTAATAATGAGTTCAAGTGAAACAGTTTGGTTCTGGATGCTCCTTAGACCAGAACTCTGTCTGGTTCTGCTTGCTGATTATTTTTTGTGTTCAGGCTGCAGGTGGAGGAGGACGCTGTAGTCCAGTCTTGTCTCCAGGCCCTGTCTCCGAAGAGCCTGTCCAAAGAGCCCAGTATCAGCTCCAGTCAGATGATCCAGTGCTGTGCGAGGCTGCTGGAGCAGCGCCCCCCCCTCCTGCAGGGCCTCCACATCTGTGTTTCTCACTTTTACTCAGTCCTGCAGGATGGGGACCTGTGTGTCCCCTGGAACTGGAAGAACTGAACCACAGGACCGGGTTGGCACAAAGAAGCACTTTATCTCCCGACATTTCACAAGAAAGACATGGAGGACGAGAACAGTTAAATTACGTTTTGGTGAAAAGTTTTCAGATTTTATAAATGAAAGTCCTGAAGCTGAATGTTTGAATCCTGATTATAGATGCAGTTCAGAACCGTCAGGAATCAGCGTTTTATTTTTATGGAAAGGAGACTTTGATTAATGTTCAGAGAGTCTGTTTATTGTGGCTGTTAGTCAAATATTTTTTCTAAGGGCCCAGTCAGACCTGAATGTAAACGACTTCATTAAAATTTAACCTGAAATGTTGGACTCAAAGACTCAGGAGGCGTTTGTGAACACACTGGTCACCTTAATTCAATTCACTTCTGTTTTTTTATATAGCGCCATGTCACAACGGGTACAGCAGACATGTCCAGACTTGGACACCACAGTCCAGACCAGGGGTCTGCAACCTGCGACTCTGGAGCCACATGTGGCTCTTTGGTCCCTCTGCAGCGGCTCTTTCAAGCCAAAACTACCATAAAACTGAATTTTGTTGGATGTTATACCCACAACAAAAAATGACTAGTTTTAGCAGTTTTCCTATCATTTCTTTTCCAAATATGTGGATAGTACTAATACACAGAATACATTTTATACTCCCTTTAACTTTATGCTTTATTTCTTCAAAGTACAAAGTTGAATACTCATTTTCTCCACAATAAAAAAAATAAATCACATACGCCTGTACAGAAAAGGCAAAAACATTTTTTATACAAATATATATTCTTTACAATAATCCAGTCTTATGGACTTGTGACCTGGATATTGGCACCAGTGACCCCCTGCAACCCAAAAAGGAAGAAGCAAGTAAAGATAATGGATGGATGGATGATTGGATGGATGATTGGATGCATGAATGTATGGAATCCAGTCTATTATTTTGTCGTAAAATGTAAAAAAAAATCAATAAATGTTAACAATCACTGGATGTTTTTAGTTTTATAATGTCATGCTTACTGGCCAGAAAAGCCCACTTTAACAAACTTAAAGTGGCCCATGGGCCACCAGTTGATAACAATTGTATCAAGTTTTGTGGCTCAGGACGCGTTTAATTTACTGTAACTGGGGCGGCCGTGGCGTAGTGGTAATGGCAGTCGTCCCCCGATCGGAAGGTTGGAGGTTCGAATCGCGTTTCCCCACACCATGTGTTGTTGTTGGGCAAGACACTTAACCCCGAGTTGCTCCCAGTAGGACTGGAAAGCACCTTGCATGGTAGTCTGCCGCTACCGGTGTATGAATATGTGTAGCACTTTGAGATTTTCACTAATGAAAAGCGCGTTATAAATTGAATTCATTATTATTATTATTATTATTATTATTTAGTGAAATAAGGGGCAGAAATGGCTCTTTTAATCATAAAGGTTGCAGACCCCTGGCCCAGACCCATCAATACGTAAGTCTGATCTCAGGTCCTAGAATTTTGCTGCTCGGGGTGGCTGCATGTTGGAGTTACTTTCATTCCGAGATCTTGCTTATGGAAACTTTAATTTCTCTTTTTCTGATGCTTTTTGGATGATTGTTTCCTCTGGTGTCAGATGCTGTCCAGCTGGAAGGATTTTTACTGAAACTTTTATAGCCTACTTTTGGACATTTGTTATGATGCATAACCATGACAACAAGGTGATTTTTTTTTTTTTTACATCTGGGAGCAGCTGATTAACACATCAAAGCTCAAATACCTCAACTGCAGCCCCAAATTCCCAAATGAGTTGAAAAAGAGGTGCTGTGGATGCATTCCCATCTACCGGTACTTGGCTGCTGTGCTCGAGTGCCTGACCACCGAGATCCTGGAGCTGGTAGGAAATGTGGCTGAAGACAGCTGGAGGACCGAGATCATCCCCGACACCATGCAGCTGCTGTCCACAATGACGAGGAGCTCAACATGATGCTGGGAGGAGAGACCATCGCTCAGGGAGGAGTTCTGCTCAACATTCAGGTGGTCCTGCTGCCCAAGAAGACAGAGAGCCCCGACAAGTCCAAGTAAACAGATCAACATCTGCAACCAGTTTCTTCATGTCCACTGTAAGACAGACCTCAGGAGATCCTTCCTGCTCACAGTCATCAGCATCTACAACCAGTCGATAAAACCAGGATGATGAGTTACATTTACCTTTGGGATTAATAAATTATTTTTGAATTGAATGTTGTAGCATGGTGGCTCAGTTGGTAAAGCTGTTGCCTCTCAGCAAGAAGGTTGCCGGATCAAATCCCAGCCCGGGGCCTTTCTGGGTGGAGTTGGCATGTTCTATCCGTGCTGCGTGGGTTTTCTCCAGGTACTCGTTTCCTCCCACAGACCAAAACATGCATGTTAGATTGATTGGTGACTAAATTGTCCCTAGGTGTGAGTGAGAGAGTGAATGTTGTTCACCCTCATCTTTCCTTTATTTTAAGATGAAGTAAATGCACTTATCCTTCACAAATATTTGTTACTCTGTTGTAAAACTTGTCACGGTTTGCCTTCATTTTTAAGTCTGGCTGCTTCAACGGAGATAATCACCAGGACAGTCTAATACTCTGTTTTGACTGAAAATCGAGTATAGAAAAGCCTTTAGTTTTGAGATATGATCTTCCATTTTGTCTATGACTGGTCTGAATGACTATCGGCCAGTGGCCCTCACCCCGATAGTCGCTAAATGCTTTGAAAAACTGGTCATGACTCATGACCCACATAAAAACAACCATCAACATCAACAACGAGGACCCTCATCAGTATGCATACTGTGAGAACAGATCAACAGGACGCCATCTCCTCTGTGATCCACACTGCTCTCACCCACCTGGATCAGAAGGACTCATACGTGCGTCTGCTCTTTGTGGACTTCACATCTGCCTTCAACACCATGATCCACAAACCCTGATGGACAAACTACAGTATTCAAACTAGGACTAAGCCCCTCCATTTGTAAGTGGGTCCTAGACTTCTTAACAAACAGACCAAAGTCAAGGATCCACGACTTCTCCTCCTCCACCATAACCCTCTGCACTGGCTCTCCTCAGGGATGTGTTCTGAGCACTCTTCTGTTCACTCTGCTCACATATGATTGTGCAGCCACCCATCCAGGCTGTCATACTGTAAAGTTTGCAGATGATACAGCTGTGGTGGGATGCATCACAAACAATGAGTCCAGCTACAGACAGGAGGTGGAACACCTGGTGCAAAGAGAATAACCTTCACATCAATGTGAAGAAGACAAAGGAGATGATCGTGGACTTCAGAAGGAACAAACACACTATACCCCCCTAAACATAGGAGGATCTGCGATGGAAGTGGTCTCCAGCTACAAGTACCTGGTACACAAGTACACATGAATGATAACCTCAGCTGGAGCAACACCACCACCAGCCTGATCAAGAAAGGTCATCAGAGACTCTACTTCCTCAGACGGCTGAGACGAGCTGGTCTGAGAAGCTCAGTCCTCACCTCCTTCTACAGGTGTGCAGTGGAGAGCATCCTGTGCTCCAGCATCAACGTGTTGCATGGAGGCTGCACAGCTGCAGAAAGAAAAGCTCTAGAGTGGTGAAGGCTGCACAGAAGATGTTGGAGTCGGTCTCCCCACCATCACAGACATCTACACCTACAGATGCAGGAAGAGGGCCACCTGCATCATGACCCACTCACCCAGCACACACACTTTTTGCCCCACTCCCCTCAGGAAGGTGTTTGAGGAGCATTAAGTGTAGACCCACTAGACTGAGGAACAGCTTCTACCCTGAGGCTGTTAAGACTCTTGAATATCTGTGAAAAAAATGTTGCTGTTTCATGTTGCTGTGTTCATTCGTGCTCACCTGCTCACAGACTCATGTTCGTGCTGCTGTTCGGCGTACTGTATTGTTTTTATACTACCAGTACTTAAGTGTATTTTTAGTTGTTTTTCTTAGTTCATATCTTAGATGTTATTACGTTTTTTCTTACATTTTAATGTTGGATGTAACTGGGACCCTGTGTACATAATCTCGTTCCATCACATGTGGTGCGAATGACAAACTCTTGACTCTGAATTTGGAGTTTTCATTATTGTCAGTTATCATAAACATGAAACGAAATAAACATTTGAAACATATCAGTCTCTGTGTAATGAATGATTATAATATACAAGTTTCACTTTTTGAAAGGAATTACTGAAATAAATCAACTTTTTCATGATGTTCTAATTTTATGAGCAGCACCTGTAAATTGACTGGATGTAAAACAGACCTTCATGTTCAGGTTTATGGAGGGTCTGTTAAACAGAGATCTATTCTTTTTTCTAAAACTTGTAACAGAGAATATTTAATATAGATTTATCTGACTTGATCAATAAAGTGATTTATACATTACAATAGAATCATTTAAATAAAATAAGTAGTATTAAAAGTTTTTTAACTTAAGAATTATTCAAACTGTCTAAAACAATGATGATACAGAAACGAGAACAGATTTCAGACAGTAAATAAAATTTATTTTCACTTTAGAGATAGCTAATCAGACGAAACACCAGCTGTTCGTTGTTTTTCAAATATTTGACAGGAACATCGTGGCTGACAGGAAACTAACGGCTCACTTCCTTTGAACAGGTGTGAAGGATGAGGGCAGCTGAATGGGCTGGACAGGGTGGAACGACAGAAGAGGGTTTTTACGAGCTTCAGGGGTAATCATATGGACAGTTGTGGGCAGCAACTGGTTCCGTTTGATGATCTGGAGGGCGAGCCGAATGTTTCCTGAGGAAACAGAAAAATCATAGGTTCATATCGAGAGCAGCAACAAAAATCACCTCAGACATCTGGTAGACAATCAGAACGAAGGTGGTGACATCACTACTACTCAGAGTGAAGGAACATGAGTGCAACAGACATTGGACCGCCATCAGACCCCGATGTAAACATTATGGTCCTGAAGCAGTTCACATGCGTCAAAAAAGACAGGATGCAGATGCAGCACGCTGTTTTTATGGAAGTAAATATGGATAGTGCCGTAATTTCTGGTCCATAAGTTGCAATCTGGGCCTAAAAAATACAACCCGGCCTGAACCTGCCCAACCCAAAACCGACCAATTACAGGCCAGAAAAAAAAAGACTTTTTTTATTTATTAAGGTTTTACTCTTTGTAAGCCAATAATTGGACATTATTTAAAAATGCATTTCAAACAAAGGCAGATATAAGATTTATTGTTTATTAAAGGGGACCACACATGCAAAATTCACTTTTTAATGTTTTTTTACTCAACTTTGGGTATTTACTTCATAAAAAAACAGTCCTTGTGCCAAAAAAATGCACCCAGTGGTTTATTTACTCTAAGTAGATTTATTTGTCTGTGATTAAAAACGCTTCGTTTCACACTTCCTGCGGTTTGTGACGTCACAAACCGTAGCCAATCACCTCAAACCTGAGTCCAGCCCCTCACCTAGCAACCCCTGGTGATGCTCCACCCACTTGAGTATAAAAGATGTCACGGTTGCCTAGCGGTTTAGGAGCTGACCTGGCGGTCATTTATTCATTTATTTAGCCCCCGGGGGGCTAGGGGTTTGCCCTGCTCCAGCCATGCAGCACATCTCGAGTAAAACCAGAATGTTTTATTACCTTGTTTGAATGAACTCTGTCTCGTTGAAACTGTGCACACACACTCTCGCGGTTTGGACTTGTTTCTTATATGATGAAGGACTACTTTTGCACAACTGTCAGTTTGGTTGAGCGGTTACGACACTTGAGCGCCACGCAGGAGAGCGGAGATCGCATCCTGTCAACGGCATCTTTCCCCCCCCCTTTTTTTTAAAGCCTTTTGTTTCGGAGAAATCGGGGTGAGACTAGATATATACATCGACATAATAATACTTTATAATTGTTATTTTTACGTTTTAGTTCAATTTTTAGTGTAATATCGCTCCCAACGCGCAGCCGGCAGAAAACTGTGCACACACACACTCTCTCGCGGGGCGACAGTCTGTACCATCAAGCACCACTGATCGATATATTTTCAGATTAGCAACTTATTTATTTTAAGAATACCTTTCACTTCATCAAAATCTAATCAAAACTTCAGCGTTCTAAATGTAGGTGGTTGTGATTATTTCTTATACGATGAAAGACTGCTTTTTGCATAACTGCCCGGTTGGCCCAGAGGTAGTGAACCGGACTCGTCATCCGAAGGACACGGGTTCGCCTCCCGGTCGCGGCATCCCTTTTTTTTTAAAGCCTTTTGTTTTGCAGACCGCCGGCGAATCTGCGTGCGGGAGTTGCTGGGAGCTACTGACTTTTGAGGTCCAGGGGTCCGGTCAAAGGTTGTCTCATGCGGATAAATTAACTGGAGACATTCTGTGAACTTTGTTTGTGTGTGGACTGAAGCAGCGATCGCTCCCAAAAGCGCCGCATGCAACGAGCGGAGCTAACACCGCCCGCTCGGAGGAGGAAAAGCTATCATTAGCCTCGGGCTAATGCTAAAAAAAGGAGCTGCAAATGGCGGCGCGCGCAGAGGGCTTTTGGTAAGTTATCTTAAGCTACTAGCACTAACAGTAAGTCAAATGAGTAATAAAAAAGAGCTAATTTTAAAATAACAACATATTAGAGATACTGGCTGTTACAGAGGGCGTAGTTAATGTAAATAGGTCTTTGTAGGGCGTGGCTTTCAGACCTCATTATTCATAAACCGGTCGTTTAGAACGGAAGTGAAATTTGGCAGAATTAGAAAGGGGATATTTTATTATCTAAGCATTATTTTGTGTATAAAATTGACTGAAAATGGTCTGGATAGCCCACAGATAAACCACAAAAAATTATATATCCTACATTTGGTCCCCTTTAACAAGAGTCAATGGATTATTATAGTTATTATAATATTAGTTATTATAAAATAGTTATTATAATATTATACTTATATTAGTTATAATAGTTATAATATTATACTTATATTACAGTTATAATATAGTTATATTATACTTATAGTACAATTAATGGATACAATGTTCCCTCGCCCGGACACGGGTCACCGGGGCCCCACTTTGGAGCCAGGCCCGGAGGTGGGGCACGTTGGCGAGCGCCTGGTGGCCGGGCTTTTACCCATGGAGCTCGGCCGGGCACAGCCCGAAGAGGAGACGTGGGTCCCCCTTCCCATGGGCTCACCACCTATGGGAGGGGCCAAAGGGGTCGGGTGCAATGTGGGATGGGTGGTGGCCGAGGGCGGGGACCCTGGCGGTCTGATCCTCGGCTACAGAAGCTGGCCATTGGGACATGGAATGTCACCTCTCTGGTGGGGAAGGAGCCTGAGCTAGTGTGTGAGGTTGAGAGGTTCCGGCTAGAAATAGTCGGACTCACCTCAACGCATGGCTCTGGCTCTGGAACCAGTTTCCTTGAGAGGGGTTGGACACTCTTCCACTCTGGAGTTGCCCCTGGTGAGAGGCGCCGAGCAGGAGTGGGCATACTTGTTGCCCCCCATCTTGGTGCCTGTACGTTGGGGTTTACCCCGGTGAACGAGAGGGTAGCCTCCCTTCGCCTACGTGTGGGGGGACGGGCTCTGACTGTTGTTTGTGCCTATGCGCCAAACGGCAGCGCAGATTACCCACCCTTTTTGGAGTCCTTGGAGGGGGTATTGGAGAGTGCCTCCTGGGGACTCCCTTGTTCTACTGGGGGACTTCAACGCTCACGTGGGCAATGACAGTGAGACCTGGAGGGGTGTGGTTGGGAGGAACGGCCCCCCTGATCTGAACCCGAGTGGTGTTCTGTTATTGGACTTCTGTGCTCGTCATGGATTGTCCATAACGAACACCATGTTCAGGCATAAGGGTGTACATATGTGCTCTTGGCACCAGGACACCCTAGGTCGCAGTTCGATGATCGACTTTGTTGTCGTCTCATCTGATCTGCGGCCGCATGTCCTGGACACTCGGGTGAAGAGAGGGGCGGAGCTGTCAACTGACCACTACCTGGTGGTGAGTTGGCTCCGATGGTGGGGGAGGATGCCGGTCAGACCTGGCAGACCCAAACGTATTGTGAGGGTCTGCTGGGAACGTCTGGCAGAGTCTCCCGTAAGACGGAGCTTTAACTCCCACCTCCGGGAGAGCTTTGAACACGTTCCGAGGGAGGCGGGGGACATTGAGTCCGAGTGGGCCATGTTCCGCGCCTCTATTGTCGAGGCAGCTTATCAGAGTTGTGGCCGCAAGGTTGTTGGTGCCTGTCGTGGTGGCAACCCTCGAACCCGGTGGTGGACACCGGCGGTGAGGGATGCTGTCAGGCTGAAGAAGGAGTCCTATTGGGCCTTTTTGGCCTGTGGGACCCCGGAAGCAGCAGATAGGTACCGGCAGTCCAAGCGGCATGCGGCTCGGGTGGTTGCTGAGGCAAAAACTCGGGCGTGGGAGGAGTTCGGAGAGGCCATGGAGAATGACTTCCGTACGGCTTCGAGGCGATTCTGGTCCACCATCCGGCGTCTCAGGGGGGAAAGCGGTACGCGACCAACACCATTTATGGTGGGGATGGCGTGCTGTTGACCTCAACTCGGGATGTTGTGAGTCGGTGGGCGGAATACTTCGAAGACCTCCTCAATCCTACTGGCACGTCTTCCACTGAGGAAGCGGAGCCTGGGGACTTTGGGTCGGGCTCTCCAATCTCTGGTGCTGAGGTCACCGAGGTGGTTAAAAAGCTCCGCGGTGGCAGGGCTCCGGGGTGGATGAGATTCGCCCTGAGTTCCTTAGGGCTCTGGATGTTGTGGGGTTGTGTTGGCTTACGCGACTCTGCAATATCGCGTGGACATCGGGGGCAGTTCCCTTGGATTGGCAGACTGGGGTGGTGGTTCCCCTATTCAAAAAGGGGGACCGTAGGGTGTGTTCCAACTATAGGGGGATCACACTCTTAAGCCTCCCTGGTAAGGTCTATTCAGGGGTTCTGGAGAGGAGGGTCCGTCGGATAGTCGAACCTCGGATTCAGGAGGAGCAATGTGGTTTTCGTGCTGGTCGTGGAACACTGGACCAGCTCTACACCCTCAGCAGGGTCCTGGAGGGTGCGTGGGAGTTTGCCCAACCAGTTTACATGTGCTTTGTGGACTTGGAAAAGGCATTCGACCGCGTCCCTCGGGGGGTTCTGTGGGGGGTACTCCGGGAGTATGGGGTACCAGGCCCATTGATATGGGCTGTTAGGTCCCTGTACGACCGGTGTCAGAGCTTGGTCCGCATTGCCGGCAGTAAGTCAGGCTCGTTTCCAGTGAGAGTTGGACTCCGCCAAGGTTGCCCTTTGTCACCGATTCTGTTCATAACTTTTATGGACAGAATTTCTAGGCGCAGCCAAGGTGTTGAGAGGATCCGTTTTGGTGGCCTTAGAATCGCTTCTCTGTTTTTTGCAGATGATATGGTCCTATTGGCTTCATCAGATCGTGATCTACAGCTTTCGCTGGAGCGGTTTGCAGCCGAGTGTGATGCGGCCGGGATGAGGATCAGTTCCTCCAAATCCGAGGCCATGGTCTTGAGCCGGAAAAGGGTAGCATGCCCTCTCCGGGTTGGGGAGGAGGTCCTGCCCCAAGTGGAGGAGTTTAAAGGGGACCACACATACAAAATTCACTTTTTAATGTTTTTTTTACTGAACTTTGGGTATGTACTTCATAAAAAAACAGTCCTAGTGCTAAAAAAATGCACCCAGTGGTTTATTTACTCTAAGTATATTTATTTATCTTTGATAGAAACACTCCGATTGCACTTCCTGCGGTTTGTGACGTCACAAACCGTAGCCACAACCCACACCAAACCTGAGTCCAGCCCCTCAACTAGCAACCCCTGGTGCGGCTCAACCCACTTCAGTATAAAAAACGTCACCGTTGCCGAGCAGTTTTGGAGCTGACCTGGCGGTCATTTATTTATTTATTCATTTATTTAGCCCCCGGGGGGGCTATGGGCTCAGCCCTGCTCCAGCCAGCAGCACATCTTGAGTAAAACCAGAATGTTTTATTACCTTGTTTGAATGAACTCTGTCTCGTTGAAACTGTGCACACACACTCTCGCGGTTTGGACTTGTTTCTTATATGATGAAGGACTGCTTTTGCACAACTGTCAGTTTGGTTGAGCGGTTACGACACTTGAACGCCACGCAGGAGAGCGGAGTTCGCATCCTGTCAACGGCATCTTTTTTTCCCCCC
>JBBPBX010028930.1:0-36219 GCA_038048925.1 Garcialebias charrua | reverse complement strand
AAAACCTGTAGAACAACAGGTGAAAGTAAAGCTCCACCTCCTTTATAAATAAAAGATAAAATGTTACTCAAACCTAAATAATACCTTCTAACCATAAAAATTTAATAATCTACTTATTCTGTATTTTTATTAAATAAAATTGTCTGAGATGAAAACAGCTATCCAGAGGATTTGTTAAAAAAAAAAATACTGTGTACAATTTTGACCAGAAGAAAATGTAGTGAACACTGCTGTCATAAATGCAACGTGAGATGGAAACCAGTTTAGTTAACGTTGCTTTTTAGTTAAAAAGTAAATGCATAAAACAGTTGTGTCCAATACATTGGGCCTTTTATTTTCATAGTTTTTATTTGAGAAAGGCTCCTGCACCAGTCAGTGGTGATTTAATGAAGAAGATGGATTCAACTGTGTATCAAATCATGTATTACTAATAATAGAGAGGATTAATACAAATATGCAAATGAGTCTATTTTAATATAACTACCGTAGTACAGTAGTCCCTCGATTATTGTGGGAGTTACGTTCCACACGCCACTGCAATAGCTGAAAAAACGCAAAGTAGGAACACTGTATTTAGTTTAATATTTATATATTTTTAAGGCTTTATCAACCCTTCCCACACTCTTGCAATGTTCTAAACCAGGGCTATTCAACTCACGGCCCACCCAAATAAAAAATCTATACTGTATATATTTTGGGGTTCTGGCGTTTGGGTTCTGTTTATTGCATTTATGATTCAATGCAATGAAGCAAACACATTTAAAATGTAACAGATCATTGTATCTAGGGATGCACGATAATGGATTTTTGGCCGATATGTTCAAACTTATTCGGCCGATGCTGATACCGATATTTTTCTATACTTTCCTTTGTCAGAACATATTCCTCTTATTTAGGCTTATTTGCTACAAAAATTGAGCAACAGCTGTAAGAGCTGGTGGCGTATATTCAGTAACAGCCATATGATATCATAGCACTTTAACTAATAATTAAATGAAAAGTGTTAAATGTTATTTATTAGCATTAGTCACCTGTGATGCTGTCTCACTTGTGGAGGCTTGTTCCAGGTTCCAGCTGCAGTGTGGATCCTCTGCACTCCTGTGCATGAAGGACAGACTTTTTAAGAACAGAGTTTTTGTCTATCCATTGTGCCGTAAGACTAATCATGCTAACGGGGCTAACACGACGTCCAAATGTCTGTGGTAAAACTCACCCAACAAGTCGTGCTATCGGCTATTAGCTTCTCAATGATGTCAGAAATGACGGCTTGTAACTCGGGTAACGTTACGTCAAAAAAAATCTCAGACTGGGGACGATGTAGCGAGGCTCAACATAGTCCATACATTTTCAAAATCCGACATCATCGCCAACAAAAATAAAACTTCCACACCGCCGACATTTTGAATATTCCTCTCCGCCGTGAGATCGGGCAAGCGCATGTGACGTCATCACGTTGTGCTGCCGCTACCGTGTTTCTACTTTGCAGGCAAAAACAGCGCCTTTTATATCGGCGAGTTATTTTAATGGAACGGCCGATGTCCGATATTGAAATTTAACATTAATATCGGCCGATACCATGCCGATAATATTGTGCATCCCTAATTGTATCATCATTTGGTTTATTTACATAATGTCTTTAGTTGCTGGATGGCCGTCACCTGAGCTGCTGGCTTTTGAGTACGGTAACTGTGGCCCCCTGAGCAGTTTAGTTGAAAAGTTCTGTTCTAAACTCTTAAACATATGTAATTTTAACTACATACTGTACGTATATGTACTGTACAGTACTGCAAAATTTTACTCACCAGCTCTGCAGAACAGCTGCTTGGTTCTGGTTCTGCAGACCTGCCCTGCAGCGATGAGGCCCTCCACCCCATCCAGGTTGATGTGCACGTGGATAATTGAGCTTCAGGATTATTTGCAACTTTCCTGCCAGTTCTGTGAGCTTCATAGATAGATGTTATTTCTGACTATGTTGTAAAACTACCCCTCCATTTTGGCAGAAAGCAGTGGCTGGAATCACTGTTGGCTTCTGGGTAGTGTAGTTTTTTCGACTGGTGTTACTGTGTAGGCCAGGGGTGCTCATTACGTAGATCGCGATCTACTGGTAGATCTCTGAGGTACCGGTAGTACTGGTAGATCACAGCATGACATTAAAAAAAATTGTCTGTTCAGTGCCCTGAGATTACTTCTTTTGTGAATTGATGCTATACAGTATAAATAAACTGAATTGAATTGAATCTTAGAACATCTTTCCTCAGCAAACACGACAGTTTAGGTCAAAATACTATAATTTTAAAGCCACAGTACTATAGTTCATGATTTCTTATCTGGCAACCCGACTGACATGAAAACTACAGCATTTTTCATGTAAACCAGCTTATTTTTTGTTTATTACCCCCAATAAACATTGAAAAATCACTAATGTTTCCACAGGTTGTTTTCGTGTAAACGGGGCCTTATAGTAGGTAGCTCACTTTGACTTGATCATTTCTGAACACCCCTGGTGTAGGCTTATTGAAAGAAAACTACAAAATGGCAGCGCCTGTCCCAAGTTTTTTTTATTTATTTTACTTTTTATCCTGTACCGTCCCTATCATGTGAGTACGGTAATGTTAAAGTTGACAATTGTTGCAAAAACATGAATGAGCGAGTCTGTGAAAGTCAAACCATGAAGTAGCGAGGGACTACTTTACATGTGAAAACTTTTATTTTATTTTAAGTCCTGCCCTTTAAAAAAAAAAACTATGTCTAGTTTAACTTGCTGGAGAGTTATTTTGCATTATGCATTAATTTTACTTGTTTCCTCTGGGTGTAATGTTGTGATTAATGGTGTAATGTAGTGATTAATGGTCATGTTGGAGTATATATTTACATTTGGGTTCCTCATAGGGGGCTGGAAAGCACTATACTGTATAAGTAAGCTCGATTTACCATAGGTGAGTGGGAGGGATCTGAGCTGGTGTTATTGTAATTAACACTCGCATGCTCGGCAGACATAAAGCGACTTTATTGTTTATTTTCACTAAATGTGCTGCCTCTTTTTATCTCGTCATGAGCTGGTGGAACAAGTACCGGTAGATTATTAGATTTAAATTGTAGAGGGATGCATTTATTGCCATAATGTTCTAAGATTCACAAGCTGTTTGAGTTTGTTTTAATCTAAATAATGTGGTAAAGTTAGTACAGTACAAGTATGAGGATTTTAAAACAAAGTTCATAAATCACAAATTACTTTAATTAGGACTAGATTTCCTCTTGCTGTGTGTGACATGTATGTGGTGTGTGTGTGTGTGTGTGTTTGTCTGCGTGTGTAATGATGTCATGCTTTGTTTACTGCAGTCACCTGCTGCTTGGTGGAAGGAGAGGTCATGTGGCTTGTATAGACTGGCAGACCAAACAGCTCATGTCTGAGATTAATGTTATGGAGTCGATCAATGATGTAAAGTAAGTTTTGTCCCTCACGCAGTGCAGAACCTCACAGACACAATAAATGTCACAATTGCGACAAAAAGTTTTGTCCATATTTGACGATTTTCTAAACATATTTCTCTATTTTTACAAGGTGGCTCCATACTGAGAACATGTATGCTGTGGCTCAGAAGAAGTGGCTGTATATTTATGACTCCAACGGGATCGAGCTGCACTGCATTCGCCGGTTCAACGACGTCCTTCGAATGCAGTTCCTCCCGTACCACTTCCTGCTCGCCACAGCGGTGGGTTTCATGTCTTGCACACTCTATATAATGATGCTCGATGCAAAGCGTGCCACTGATTGTTCAAGATTGTGCTCCCAAATAAGATTTTTGCTTTTGGTGAAGTCCTCAGATGAATGTCCGGTTTACAAGTGTTAAGAAAACTGAAATAGAAAAGTTGGGACAATTAGAAAATATTGCAGAAATGGAAAGCTCACCATTTTGCAGTTTAAAACAAATGTAATAAAAAGAGCAAGCATTGATCTGTTCTCCAGCTGTGTATCTGCAGCATGTGTTGTCAGACAGCTAAAGATGTTTTCCTGATTTACAGCAATGGGGCACAGTGTCCAGTTAAGATGTTTACAAAACTAACAGGAAGAGCAGAAAATGTTTCCCAGTTTTAATTTCAAGCCACGTTAACTTGTAGCAAAGTCTTTAAAGACATTCAGGAATTGATCACTAGATTGCTTCTGACCTGAAAAAAGACTTTTAGTAAAACATTCAAATTAAAAACATGCACACAGCGATGAACACATTCAGTGAGCAGCTCTGTCCATCTTTCTGATTGTCGTTTTTTTGTCTGCAGAGTGCTACAGGCTTCCTGCAGTACCTGGACGTGTCGATTGGAAAGGAGGTGGCAGCCATCTGCACCAAAACGGGCCGGCTCGATGTGATGTGCCAGAACCCTCACAACGCCATCATCCACCTCGGTCACTCCAACGGCACAGTCACCCTCTGGTCACCGAATCAGAAAGAAGCCCTCGTCAAGATGCTTTGTCACCAAGGAGGTGTGCGCTCAGTGGCTGTGGACAAGACGGGCACGTGAGTCACGTCAGCTTCTTTACTAAACGTTTCTGTTAACACCTACAACTTTGTGCTTGATTTGACCATAAATAGTGAATGACCAGTTGGTTTCCAATCAGAATAAATAACTATAATGCTTAAATTGTGTTTTCTAACCCAACGTCTTCTTTCATCTGTTCCCTCTTCATGGTCAGGCTGCTGTTTAATACACCGTATTATTTTACATCATTAGTGTTTAACGTATATCTTAGATCCTTTATATACTGTTTCTTGTTATACTTTATATTTTTGCTGTTTTTGATATAACTGGGACCTTGAGTACACACATTTGTTCTACCTCATGTACCACATGTGATGTGAATGACAAAGAACCTCGAACCTTCAGTGAATGCCACAGCAACCCCAGTTTATAAAAGTGACTGAGCTAACAGCTAATCAGAGTGGGGCCGGGCCCAGCAGCGATCACACACAAAATAAAATGATATTCATCACTTTCCTTTTTATTTTTTGCAGATACATGGTAACATCTGGAATGGATAAAAAGCTTAAAGTCTTTGACATTAGAGCCTTCAAACCTCTAAAGTCCTACTTCCTTCCTGCTGGAGCTTCATGTTTGTCTCTGAGCCAGAGAGGACTCCTGGCTGCAGCCACAGGGGACGTCATTCAGGTTATTGTCACAAACACACAGATAATTTATTTTTATTTTACTTATTTATGTTCAGAAATGTATCCATCTGAAAAATATGTGGCTCAGTTCAGTTTGAAGCAGAGACTTGCAGTGTTTAACCTTGTTTGGATAATTTGTATGAGCAACTACCTGTAAACTGTTTTTTATTGGAAAAAGAGTTAAATCACAAGGAATTGTTGCTTGAAGGTCAAATAGAAAGGTGCAAATCACACAATTGATTTAGTCATATTCAAATATTTGTAGGATCCAGAAAAAGTTCACTTGTTTTTAAAGCAGTCCTTCTCAAGTAGTGGGGCACGCCCCCCCTGGTGGGGGGGGGGGGCAGGGCAATGCCAGTGGGGGCACACGTCACCCCGGGGAACATGCTCTTTTTGGCTGCGGGGAGTAGTTTTTTCTTTTCTTTTTTTTTTCACCAATCTCATTTTGTTGCGTGCGTTCCAGCAGCTGTTCGCTCTTATCTCTCAGATTTACTACTAATAAAGTTATGAACTAATATGGCTGTCTTGTCCTTTTGGGAGCCATGCAGGAACCGTGTTGCTCCTCTCTGTGGCTGAAACATAAACCCCGACACCTCCGCTGCATGTGTTTTATGTCCATGTGCTCTGGATGTCACTCACAGAACGCGTGCAACAAAGAGTAAACTCAAAGCGAGAGCGACACCTGCCCCCTTATTCCTCTTTCGCGTTGACAAAATGTTTTCATTTTATGGATGAGTGCGCTCATTGATCCTGACTTCCTCATTTTGATTTTTTAAAAATCAGCACAAATTCTTTTATTCATTGTTGTTTTGTAGGTCAGTGTTTTTATATAACATCCTGAGTTAAAATGTTGCTGATCAATTTGAATTTATTATTATTTATTGATTAGATTTAATTTTATTCTTCAGTATCAATTGATCAAAATGTTTACAGTTTAAATAAGGATTTAATTTTTTTTGTTTTTTCTGGCAAATTGATGCACTTC
This sequence comes from Garcialebias charrua, assembly GCA_038048925.1. NCBI lineage: Eukaryota > Metazoa > Chordata > Actinopteri > Cyprinodontiformes > Rivulidae > Garcialebias > Garcialebias charrua. Next base: position 30,072 of record JBBPBX010028930.1, on the reverse strand, counting down.
AAGTTGTTTCTGTTACAGACTAAAAATAATGTTAATAAAGTTATTCTTCGTTGTAAGTTGATCTATATATATATATATATTTGTTTTTTCTTTAATGTTGATAAGGACACAATGTTAAGCAGAGATTTACATATAACAATTTTATAGACAAATTATACTATTTGACTGAAAATAATTGGGAAGCACTGTTTTCAAGCAATAGTTCAGACCTTTTGACATATGGAAAGGTTATAAACAATTATATATTGCCTGCTCATTGAATGACCGCAGGTTGTGAAATGGACTGATGAGCTAACGGCTAGTCCGAGTGGGGCCGAGACCAAAGTCGTTTGCTGTTGCCTTAAAACAACTCCATCATGTAAAATGTCATTATAGTTCAACAAGTAAACACTGTTCCCTAAACCTCTGCATCGTACTCAATTACTTGGTTTTCTAGCAGAAATATTATATTCCTGTGAAACAGCTGTTTGCATTTTGCATATAATTTTAGAATTATATGTGTGATGTGAATATCCTGATGCATGCTATTTATAAGACTGAGCTGAAGCTCCTCAGACTGAAGAAGTCTTTTGGATGAAAGACGAAACATTTCTACAATTTTTTTGTTTGTTTTTTTGAACGTCCAGAGGACCAGACTTAACTTTTTAGATGTGTGATGTGAAACTGATTTTGGTGTAAAGCTTTAGAAAAAAGCTTTAGCATGAACAGCTGTGAAAATTTTGAGACCATAATTGGTTTTAAAATGATAGCGGTCCACTTTGAACTAACCGTTAGTGTCAGTCTGGTCAGAATTAAACTCCATTTCTACAAATTGCAGTCACTCAAAAAGCGATCTAAAAAAGACATTATATTGTTCATAACCTTTTCATAGTACTTTAGAAGTTATGAAATATTGTAAACAGTACCTAATGTTATCATCTGTATATATTTATCTAAATCTTTACCTGCTCATCACCCCATTCAGTTCATTTAGATAACAATTATTGAATTGCTACCTTAGCCAGGTCATCATAAATAAATGAGAACTAGTTCTCAATTGACCTACCTGGTAAAATAAAGGTTGTTGTTGTTATTATTATCATACACTTTTTAAAGGGTATTGTTTTAGCAAAGAAGCTAACCTTAAAGCTTGGGTATGTAAGATTGTAATGTAGTCTGTAACTTTTCAAACAATATATTTTTAACATATTTCTTCACTCTGTCACTATCTACTGACAAACTGATGTTAGACAAAGTAATCTCTGAAAAAAACTATAGTCCCCTTGCTTCTCTATCAGCATTTATAAAAACACTAAAAACACAGAGTGACCAGGACAATGACAGCCAATAAAAACAGAGTTTGTAACCAGCCAATTAAAAACAGAGCTTGAATTTGAATCAGCCAATAAAAACAGAGCTTGAATTTGAATCTCAGCAGAGCCTCCCCCTCAGAGCCATATATGGCTCTGAGGGGGAGGGATCAGAATGCTTTGCCTGTTGAAAATTTTTCTAAGTTCTGCACTCTACAGAAAGTTACACATAGCACCTTTAAGGTTACATGTAAAATAGTGCAACTACTGGTAGTTTGACTATACAGTATATTGAATTTAACTGCAGTGACACAAATGTGCACTGCTGCAACAACCAAACAATACTTAATCAGTCTGTAATATAAAACTTCTTCATCACAACTTGTCTTTTTTGTGGTTTCTCATTTTATGTTGCAGTCTACAAGCAGAAGTGCATAAAACATGTAAGGTCATATTTTTTCCTAAATGTTAACTTTGTGTAAAAACACTCTCCCTGCAGGTGTACAGGGATGTGTGGAGCACTCCAGTCTCTAAACCCTACATGGCTCACAGGGTTCGGGGGACAGTGTGGGGGCAGCACTTTTGTCCCTTCGAGGATGTCCTTGGGGTTGGACACGGAGAGGGTTTCACCAGCATGCTAATACCAGGTTGGACTGTTTTTAAACTCGCCTTGGAAGCACAAGAACTAAAAATGACCTGCACATGTTGAAAGCTTAGAGGAAGTGTTGTAGAACAGTTTAGGCTTCTTTTTTAAACTAATTTACTCCATTTCCTTTTCATCTTCCTTCTTCTTAAATCTTGTGACATGCTTTGGTCAGGAAGTATCTGCATGTTTGACTCAAATCATGAATCAACATGAAGAGGCAAGGCGTTTGTATCAATCTTTTTGCAAACAAGTATTCAGTGATCTACAGTGTGAGGGGAAAAACACGAACCATATCCCACAAGTTTTCTAAAATGTGAACATATCAGTGAGTATAAAATGAGCTATATATCAAAAATTAAATCCCTTTTATGCTAGAGTTTGAGACTAAAATCATTTAATAAGAAAACATGGAGTTGACTCTTCTTTGGTTAAACTTTTTAAATTATACCCTGATGCATGCTCAATAATCTTTTTAAATTATGTTACTTTTGATCTTATGATAGTGCTTGAAGCATATGTTGTAACATCGCAATAATTTCTGAGACAATCACCCAGCAAAATTTGTTATCGTGACAGGCTTGGGAGTAATGTGCTCTCTTTTGCCTGTACCAGTTAAAAATCAAGCGGCGGCATTTTGAACCAGTTGCAAGTGTGCAATGGAGGTTTGACTGATTGGTAAAAGAAGTGCATTGCAGTAATCGAGCCCGGAAGTTATTAAATCATGTACAGTATTACTGTCTCGAGGTTACTTTTGGACAGTATGGACTTCAGTCGCCTCAACTGAAGAAAAAACAACAGGTCTAAAAAAGTTAAGTCTGGTCCTCTGGACATTCAAAAAACAAAACAAAAAAATTGTGGAAATGTTTCGTCTTTCCTCTGAAAGACTTATTCAGTCTGAGAAGCTGTATTAAGCTCAGTCTCATAAATAGCACCCTCTCACAGTGGATCAACCAGTTTGCTGTCAGCTGCTCACATGATCAAGGAGGACCATCAGCCTAACGATGGATTGGGCTAACGATCCATCGTTAGGCTGATGGTCCTCCTTAATCATGCGACAGTCATCGGCGTAGAAATGAAAAGGTTATATAAAGTTGTTATTTGTATAATAAGACTGGTTAGCTGAGGGAGCCATCTTGAAATGGGTTGAGATGTTGATTGCATCCACTGATTACTTTCCGAGAGTTTCATTAAAATCCATTTAGTAGTTCATGAGAGATGTTTCACTAACACGGTAAATGAACGAGCACACACACACACACACACACACAAAGTCGGGCAAAGACATTATCCTCCTTTCTCCTTTTGGTATGAGCAATAAGTTCAGTACCAGATTCTATAATTTTTCAAATCTAACCTCAAATGTAATTGTTCAAGTTTGGGCTCATTCTTCTTCAATAGAAAATGACACTGTGGAATCTGTTGTGTGTTTTTGTTACACTTGAGTTTAGATTTGACTAATTTTAGAACCTGGTAAACATAGAATTTGTTTTAATATGCCTTAAATATTAGGGTGGACTTTATTTTTTGCCATGGCTGTTTTTGTACAGACTTTGCTTTTATGTGTGTGGTTTCTTATTTTGCTGCACTCTGGACAATTTTGGGGCTGCAGCGTTCAGGTGGAGAGGAACTGTGAAAACACTCACTGGTTCAAATTGTAGAGCACTTTACTAATCGGCCTTTTTTATGTATGTGAATGTTTCTGTAAAGTGCTCTGAGACAACTTTGTTGTGAATTGGTGCTATATAAATAAACTGAATTGAATAATTACGTCTGTACACACCTACAAAATAGCTGTTTTCACATAAAATTCACTTTTATTATAGTTTGTCGTCTGATTGTAGTTTTCCTTTATTTTCGGCTTGCTCTGTTGGGTTACTATGCATGTTCAGAGATGAAATTCTCCTACGTTTGAATGATTTATATATTTATTATATTTTCATCTCCTCACCCCTCCAGGTGCTGGTGAGCCTAACTTTGACGCCCTTGATGCAAATCCCTACCGTAGTGCAAAGCAAAGGCAGGAGTGGGAGGTCAAAGCCCTGCTGGAGAAGATACAACCAGAACTCATCAGCCTCGACCCCACGAAGCTGGGACACGTTGACCAAGCAACCTTTGAGCAGAAGCATCAAGAGAGGGTTCAGGCTTTGGTCAGTGTATTTAAAAAAAAAAGTTATTTAAAATGTAAATCTGATATTTAAAGTCAATTATCACTCATACTCTTGTCATGCATGTCTTCTAGGGCTTTGATCCACTTGCTAAAGAAAAATTTGTTCCAAAATTTAAGAAGAAAGGTCGCAGTTCTGCCGGCAGTATTGAAAGGCGCAAGAGACAAGTAGCTAATGTGGATCAGAGGGTAAGAAGCACAGAATATAAGCTAAAGTTTGTTTGACCTGTCAGCATAGTGGTTGAAATCAGAGCTGCACATTATTATTGAAATAAGGTTGCTTGAATTGTGAAATCATGCTACATTTTGCAAATACATCCTCAGTTGCAATTTACAGACGTTTTCTTCACTCCTCCCTCGCTTTTGTAACCAGCACAATTGCAACACTCTGTGTTTATTTTGAGACGTTATCTCACTGGGCTGTGACAGTTGGGAACAAGCTGATGAATCAGAACTGTGTGAAAATGGATTTTGAGTTGCAGTCTGACATTTTCTGTTTGTAACCAGCGGGACGCGCAGCTGCATTTTGCACTGCCAGTTCAAAAACTAAATTATAATAATCGTTTTTTTGTGTTCAAGGTTTACAAAACTGCGCTCTAAGTCGTGGTCTTTATTGTGTTGCCCACATTCTACCTGCTTCATTTCATTTGTGTACGGCCATACCGCCCTGAACACACCCGATCTCATCCGTTCCTGGGAGCTAAGCATGGTCGGGCCTGGTTAGTTCTTGAGATGGGAGACCAACTGGGAATACCAGGTGCTGTAAGCTTTGGGGCAGCTGTGGCTGAGTGGTTAGAGCAGCTGTCCTCCAATGGGAGAGTTGGGGGTTCCATTGCACCAGCAGTCGCATGTTGAAGTGACCCTGGGCAAAACACTGAACCCCTCATTGCCTCTGATGTGTGTCTCATTGGTGTATGAATGTGATCTAAAGCTCTGATTAGTCTCTACAGATTCAAATGATCTTTGAAGAGATCTAGTAGAGTGCTGTATGAATGTGTGTGGAGATAAATGAGGGCATATATGGTGTTGTAAAGAGCTTTGAGTATTTTAATTAGATAGGCACTATATACTGTACCTGTAAGCATAGTCCATTTACCACTCATCCTACTTTGTACCCCCATTTGTTGCTGCCCCCATCCATCCATTCCACTTATTCTGAAGTCGGGTCGCAGGTGCAGCAGCTTGAGCAGGGAGGTCGAGGCATCTCTTTCCACAGCCACCTCTTCCAGCTCTTCTGGGGGGAGCCCAAGGTGTTCCCAGGCCATCATCCAAGAGACACAGTCTCTCCAGCATGTGCTGGGTCTTCCCCAGGGTCTCCTCCCAGTTGGACATAACTGAAGCACCTCCCTAGGGAGGCGCCCAGGGAGCATCCTTACCAGATGACCAAACCACCTCAACAGGCTCCTTTCGATGTGGAGGAGCAGCGGTTCTACTCCGAGTCTCTCCCAGATAACAACTTCTCACACTAAGGGAGAGTCCAGCTACCCTGTGGAGGAAACATTTCAACCGCCTGTATCCATGATCTCATTCTTTCAGTCATTACCCAGAGCTCGTGACCATAGGTGAGGGTAGAAACGTAGACTGACCAGTAAACAGAGAGCTTTGCCTTACAGCCCATCTCCCTCCTCACCACAATGGACCATTACATAGTCCACAGTACTGAAGACGCTGCACCAATTCTGCCAATCTTGCTCCATTCTTCCCTCACTCGTGAACAAAACCCCGAGCTTAGAGTGCACCGATAAATTGGCCCTGATTTCCTTAGTTTTGGGAAATGTGCTGATACTTGCATGAGAAATCGTTTTTACAGATTTTTTTGTTTTAACAATTGTATGAACTTCATTTATATTTCAGAGCACTACCTCATGGCCAGTTAAAACAAGTTTGTATTGTTTTCTTGGATATTATTAAAGGGTATGTTTTTCAATAAAATAAGATTGGAAAATTGAAGGTGCATTCTGACCTTATAACACCTGACATAGTCGCTTATGAAACAAAATCGGAATTGGCATGTCATGCGTTTTAGAAATCGGTGATCGGCCAGAAAACTGCGATCGGTGCACCCCTACCCGAGATACTTGAACTCCTTCACTTTAGGCAGAACCTCAACCTGAAGAGAGCAATCCACCTTTTTCTGGTTGAGGACCATGGCCTCAGCTTTGTAGGTGCTGATTCTCATCCCAGCCGCTTCACACTTTGCTGCAAACCGCTCCAGTGAGAGCTGAAGATCTGAAGGTTGCTGCCCCCATATTTATAATTTAATCTGGTGGAAAACACCTTGGAATAGAAGATAAGCAAATTTGGACCACTTTTTAAAATTGTTCTTTATGTTCAGTGTGGTTAAATCTAGAAAGTTGCTAATTAGTTTAATAGTTTGCCTAAAGCCATAAGTGAGATGGATGGATTGTGTTTTCTCTGGTTTCACAAACACTAATATACATTTAGTTTTGCAAGTGCAAACAATGCATACAAATTTCACGTTACAATACATATTTTTCATACATACGGTAAACACAATATAAACAAGTACTGTACTGTATCAATCTCTTTAAAATTAAAGGAGAAATGTAATCAAATCTGAAAAAATCGATATAACAAGAATTTCATATAGTAAACAACACACATAAACATACTTAGTATGCTTTTTTCAAGTCAGTAGCTTAAAGAAATAGTTTTTTTACATTTTTCCTGCTACATGCCGAAGTGCAGTGATTTCTGTAGTCATTTTCTGGACGCACTTTTATGACACAATTAAGACCTCCTTTGCTATCTTACAATAACACTGAAGCTATAAACCCATCATTACTGTCCTCTTGTCTGTCATTTAAAATGGAAGCAGAATACTTTTTTGAATCCGAAGGATATCACTTAAGTTTGTCAAAAACAGTTTGGTGATTTAGTGCATTAATGGGCATTTCTATCCTGGAAATACGAATAGCCTTCGCATGCTAACGTTAGCATGCTAGCGCCGTATGCTAACGTTAGCATGCTAGCGCAGTATGCTAACATGGAAGTGGGGGTGTTGAAAATGTCCTGAAACAGTTACCAATGTCTTGTTAAGCTCTGTATTCCACAGAACATACGGTAGTAGGATCTAAAATGATTTTTAAAGATGAAGGAGCAAGTTGAAACATGCAGGGTCTCCCTCCTTGCTAGCAGGCTCCATTGGGAGCTGCCTGGCTAACTAACTACGGTGGCCCTACACGGCCAAAATTCTACAGCGGCCGAATGCACAGGAGCGGTAAAAATACAATATAAAATTTTAAAAAAGTTTTAAAATCTATTTTGGGGCTTTTAGAATCGATTCTGAATCGCCAGGACTAAGAATCTTGATTCTTTAAAAAATAGATTTTTTTTGCTGCATCCCTAATTGCTACACACTGAAACCTTTTTGTCCACTACTAGATTTTTTTTTTTATTAACACAAACAGAACTACAAAACACTACATAAACAAAAAAATATATACAAACTCTTGTGAATGATAACATAACTACAGTCTATAAGCTAGGGGGCGGTTTACAAAATGATGAAAGTTGAAAAAATACTAGATACACACACTAATATTACTGTATGAGGGACGACCATTGCACTGCCTATGTCATATTCAGGGGACGGAGAGCAAGCAGAGGGAGGGGGGTCAAAAACACCAGATGAGAATTTTTTCACTTTGCAAAGTCTAAATTTGAGTTAGGATGACATTTTTGACTTGTGAAATTTTCTCAACAAGCTTATTTTATGCTTTTCATTAGACTACTATTAGCTTAAAAACACTTTTCATTTCTCCTTTAAGTAAACCTGTAACTGAACCTGTTTACATTGTTGTTTTAATTTCAGTTCAATTTCTATAGCTCTAAGTCACAACAGAAGTCATCTCAGGGCACTGAACAGAAACATTCATATATATAAAAAAACAAGTTAGCACTATTATCTGAGGAGCAGACTGCTTTGAATTTTAACTCCCATTGCAGAAATGCAAATGCAAATCTTTTACATACACTCCAGGTGAAGGGCAGGTTTACTTTTAAGGAAAAGACGTCTACCATTTAGAATGGCCTCACCTTCACAAAGAACTGTTTGAAGTTCATTGTCACCAAGTGTCTGCTTCTGCGAGATTGAGCCAAGCACCTCTTTGATCATCTGAATAATGCATTCCCAAACGCCACCATGGTGCGAGGCAAATGGAGGAATAAAACTCCTCTTGACTCCATGTTAAAATGATGCTCCTCAAACTTTGTTTGGATTTAATTTTGTTCAAGCTTCTTTTCTGTTCCCTTTCTGTGCCTCCAAAATTAGTACCATTATTGGAATGAATGAGTGACTTGGCCTCAGCTGCACATGAATCGTCTCAGGGCATTAATGCATGCATCTGTGTTTAAAGAAGGTTTCATTTCTATGTGAACAGCTCTGTTGTAAAAATCATTTTGTAACGTTTACAAATGCTTCTTCCTCTTTTTTTCTTGATTGGATCGAAATAGTTCTCCTTTTAGCTGTAGGTTTTTTGGATAAAAAGGACATACATTTCCTCTTTGAATTGCTGATGCTGAACAGAGAATTATGCACATTTCTGCCTCTAAAAGTTGAGATACTTTGACTCAAAAGCACCTTTAGCCTTCTTGCCAAGCTGCACTGAGGGTGAGTGAGTAATTTGCGTTAGGGACATGCAACTTTTTTCTTCTTCTAGTTTTGAGAAACTTTTTTTATTGTAAGGAACCAGGCAACGGCAACATTAAGCTTTTTCTAATCTGAGAAGTAAGTGAGAATCTTGTCAGTAGCATTATTGACTATCACTGTGTTTATGATGAAGTCCCTCTTCACTTCTGGGTCATTGTTGGAGAAAATCTCACTAACATTGTTTACCCAAACGAACCACACAGTGGCAGGAGAAGATTTTTAACTGGCTTTTTTTTACTTGCGAGGTCCCATTCAGATACATAAAGCATGTCAAAACGTGTCACAGAATTGAGCCGTGTTATCCGCTCGCTTTTATCCTCGTCTCAGCTCTGCTGAGTTTACAGAGTTCAGGAGGTATACGTGCAGCTAGCTGCAGTCTCCTTACACAGCACTCTCCATTCACACAAACATGGTTCATGGGCAGAGATAAGGTAGTGTCATGTGAGATGGTTTAGGCTCGTTTGAGGCTTCTTGTTCTCAGGGCAGTGGGGAAGAATGTTCTCAGCCATATTAATAAAAACATGCATAACTTTTTACCAAAAATTCCCCGACAGTCATCCACTGGAATGAAGGGTTTCTAGTGTAAGGTTATCTTTAATCAACATCCTCAACTAGAAGGTATCACTTTCAATAAAAGACCAAGGGCTTCATAAGTCAATCGCTTTTTGTTGCGGTCAACAGTCTATATTCTACAACGTCCTGACTCAGATTGTCCTCAGGTCACCACAGAAAATGAAGGAAGTCTTTATCCATTTCAGTAACCACTCCCTGATGAAACATTTCCTGAATGTCACCCATTACAGCCACAGGCTCCTGCCGAAACCTTGTAAGCACACCAAACTAAGGGTGTTTTCACACTGATAGTCCAGTAGACTTGGTTTGATTGGGGACCAAAATTTAGATTTTTTTTTTTACATTTCAGCTGGTGTAGTTTGCATTCACATGCACAATCTAACTGACAACAATGTACCGGTACTTTCTTTGCACAATCTTTACTGATAAAATCAGTGAAGAAGCTTGCATATTCCTGGTGAAACTGTTGATAGTGCATAGTCATCTGGTGCAGTTTGCATTCACATTGCACGGTCAGTTGAGCCAACCTGTTCCCCCCATCACCTGTGGTGGCGCTGCACCAAGAACTACTGAAGGAAACGACACAAAAACTTCTGAAGAAACACTTCTTCTGCTTCTGGAAATAAAAACAAACGGAGTGGCGTCAAATTTTAGTGGTTTTAGGATTTCTGTTTTGTCATTTTTCAACAATGGACTCAGCATGAGTGGAAGATGAGGTGAAGACCATGGAGAATTTTGTTTTTCACACAAGGCGGCTGGCGGCTTCGTATGAGGTATAAGAAATGTGAGTTTGTTTGCCCTGCGCTGTAGTCCACTTCCTGCTTTTGGAGTGGTCTCTGGTCTGCTTGCATTCACACTGCATTCGAACCGCGCTAGAGTTCACTTCAACCGAACCAAGACCTAGGTATTTAGGTGGACCAGAGGTCGGTTTTTTTTGGTCCACATTAGAGCTGGATTGTGCATTCACACCTCCACAAATGAACTGGATTTTCTAGGCAAACGGACTAGAGTTTGATTAAAGCTGACTAAACAGGGCTGGTGTGAATGTACCCTAACTGGGTTAGGGCCCTGCAGAAGTTTGTTTTTTAAAGATGTTCCTCTAATCATTGCTTCAAAATCAAACACTACATGTATAGTGATTTTCCTTGGATGAGACACACGAAGGTGAGGAATGTACCAAATGTGTCCCTTCTCACAATCTAACTGACAACAATGTACCGGTACTTTCTTTGCACAACCTTAACTGATAAAATCAGTGAAGAAGCTTGCATATTCCTGATGAAACTGTTGATGGTGCATAGTCATCTTTTCCAACCCCCATATGCCCAGCAGTCCCTTTTGACTGTTTTAAGTTTATACTTCTTTCCACAACATGAGATAAAGTTTTGTTTTGCTATAGATTCTGCAAGTAAGATGCCCTTTGTACCCACTTATGTGTCCAATACACAAACATGCAAAACAAATTCTTTTCTCCTTTAGAAAGGACATTTTCTCCAGCCATTTTGTTCTATCCATCCTTCCAATTTGTGTGTTGCTACATCTAGGTGTAAGAAAGGTTCCTCTGAAAATTGCATTGCCACATCAAAATCCAAGATGGCTGTGACCATAAATGTTCGTCCATCTCGTGAGCATAATAACTTGAAAAATAAGTGAGGTACCAACCTCCATATTAATGAACTCATTATTGATCATCACTTTTGCAAACCATGTTTGTAGACTTTTGAGTTCATTATTTTTCCAAAACTCTGTTAACAAATTATGCAGTACCTTCACTTCATCCCATAAAACCTATCCAAAATTAATTTCTCTTGCCGTTAAGACCATTGTACAGATATCAACTCTTCAACACTTTTTGTTAAATTCTTTGTTTTGTTAATTTGGCTTTTCTAGCACTTTTCTTTTTTTTTCTTTTTTTTCTCACTAAGTACCTTACTAGTCATCTGAACAGTGTGCGTTAATCTGTCATGTCCAGTATTCTCAATTGAACATCAGCAACTTCAGTGTCAAGTCATTAGGACTTGATCTTAAAAACTTGATAAACAAATAGCGTCTGTAGTCAAGGTCTGTTTTTATCAATTACGTCTTTTATACAAAGTTAAGCCTTTTTTTAAATCGTTTTGATTTGGAAAAGGTCATTCATGCTTTTATCACCTCAAGGCTCGACTACTGCAATTCCCTATATGCAGGAATCTCCCAATCCTCCATTAGATGCCTTCAATTGGTCCAAAATGCTGCAGCTCGAATTTTAACCAACACCTTCAGACGTGAGCACATTACCCCTGTTTTATTTTCTCTCCACTGGCTTCCAATCGATTTTAGAATTAAATTTAAAATTTTATTTTTCACTTTTAAAGCTCTCAATGGTCTTGCCCCACTGTATTTGACTGATCTTGTAGCTGTCCGTGAATATAGGAGAACACTGAGATCATCTAATACATTTCTCCTGTCTGTCCCAAAGTCCAACTACAAACGATGGGGTGACCGGGCCTTTTCTGTCATTGCACCCAGACTCTGGAACCAGCTACCTCTGGACTTGCGCTCCATCACTGATGTGGAGTTTTTCAAATCTAATCTTAAAACCTTTTCATTCAGGCAGGCTTTTAATACCTAGTATTTCTTTGTCGTTCTTGTTATGTCTTAATTGTTTTTAATTCTTAACTGGCTGTTTGTTTTTATTTTTATTTATTTTTATTGTTTTTTACTTCTGTATTGTTCAGCACTTTGTGCACCTTCTGGCTGCTGAAAAGGGCTCTATAAATAAAGTTTGATTGATTGATTGATTGATTGATTGATTGATTGATTAGCAGCTCTACCTGCTCCAGCAGTCTTTACTGTTTGTAGATTGGATAAACAAGTATTTCCTTTTATTCATGTTTTCCGTTGTAACGCAAAGCAAAGACCAGTCAAAGTTTCTGTTATTTTTGCCTTTTCCGTTTGGCTACTAAGCTTGGATTTATGCCTCAAAACCCATGTGCACACATATTTAAGCCTTGGCCATGGATCAAGTAGTGCTACTCAAACCTGAACCTGCATTCATGACAATCAGCATCTAACCCCAACCCTGGTTCTGTACCTGGTTCACCCAGCACCTCTGATCAACGTCTGTTCCTCTACAGCAGCTCCGGTGGGCATAGGTGTTCCAATGCCGCTCATGCCCATACCATACCAATTTATTTATAGAGCACTTAAAACAGCAACAAGGCCAACCAAAGTGCTGTACAATAGAAACAAACAAGCACAGCAGATAGGAACACATAAAATAAAAATATAGATAAAAATAGCAGCAGAAACTAACTAAAATGGCCAACACTGAGAGGATCAAAACAAATCACACCGTGTTAAAGGCAAGAGAATAGAAGTGGGTTTTCAAGCGAGCCCAGACAATGTGTCGCAGCACACTCCAAGTGTGTGCAAGTTCTTTTTTATTTCAATGTATGTGAATTAAATTCTTTGGCAGTTTTTTTGACTAATTATAAGTGATTCCCTGTGAATCACTGCTGCAGTCGTTAAAGGGTTTTGACCTGCCTTTGAAAACTATATGCATTTTAGATATTCATTTCCCCACAAACAGGTGCAGGGAATTAAACCAATAGAATGGTCTCTACATAAACTGAGAATGGTTTGAGTCGCACATGATTACTCTGCAGCAAATTTGAGAAAAATAATTAGTTTTGCACATTTTTCAACAAACAAATGGCTTAGATGGCGTGGTTCTCTTCCATACAGTAGAAGGAATGGAGAATAACCTGTTCCCTCATGTCTCGTGCAGTTGCACGCATGGACTATGTGAGGTAAGAGATCTTTCCACTCTGCCTTTTTCTCCTCTTGCAGAGGTCGCAGCATCTACAGAAGTGTCCTGTTCAGACACTCAGCAGGATTTCCCTGTGGGTGATAGGATTGAAGAGTAGGTCATTTCAGCCTGCTGCTGGAGTCTCTGGAAAAGGCTATTCTCAAATTCCTGCCCCTGATCATGAGCCGTTTTCGCATTGGCCAGCCCTCAATGCCCCGGGCCGCCCCTGGGTGGCTCTGGGCCACCCGCGTTCATTACGCATTTGCCGCAGAGCCGCCTTGAAGTGGGTGGGCAGTTCTCTGGAAGTGGGTGGGGTGCTCTCTTCACGTGGGTGGAGTGTTCGTGTTTTAAGAGAGGAGACTCCGCTAAAAAAAAATTGTTAGCTGGATATATATATATTAGTGTTTCTGAGTTTAATTTTTGTTAATAACTGATCACAAATCAGCTTATGTTACAACGTAAATAACAACGAAGCGCGCACCCATTTCCGCCTTTCAGCGCGACTTGAATGTCATTAAAATATAACTAATATTGTCTAACTGTTGCGCGCAGCCAGGGTTTTAAAATATAACTAATAATCTCTAACTTCTACGTGCAGCTAAAATGTTAAGAGGAGTGATTCCTATATGAGTAAGGTGGACACCTGAAAATCCAGTCCGCCACAATAGCTCAAAGCGTTAGAGCACTGCTGTTTTGACCGGGAGAAGCGGGTTCGCTTCCCGCCTGGGACAAAGTTATTTTACTTTTTATTTTTTTATTGGAGTAAATAAAAAGGAGTTTGTTAACCAAACAGACTCCTTTTTATTTAAAAGAAAATGTGAATTAAAAAGAAAAAAGTAAAATAACTTTGTCCCAGGCGGGAAGCGAACCCGCTTCTCCTGGTCAAAACAGCAGTGCTCTAACGCTTTGAGCTATTGTGGCGGACTGGATTTTCAGGTGTCCACCTTACCCATATAGGAATCACTCCTCTTAACATTTTAGCTGCACGTAGAAGTTAGAGATTATTAGTTATATTTTAAAACCCTGGCTGCGCGCAACAGTTAGACAATATTAGTTATATTTTAATGACATTCAAGTCGCGCTGAAAGGCGGAAATGGGTGCGCGCTTCGTTGTTATTTACGTTGTAACATAAGCTGATTTGTGATCAGTTATTAACAAAAATTTAACTCAGAAAAACTAATTCAGCTAACAATTGTTTTAGGGGTTTCTGTAGTTAAATTTGAATGAAATTCAACCCTCGCGCTGAGGTTGTTTGAATGAGTCCCGCCCCTGCTGCAAACAACGAATCACATGTGAGCAGTACATGACGTCAAACTGGGTCCGTTGGGCTGGGCCCGATAGAACCACGGTGAAGATGGTTCCAGAACAAGGGTGGATCACGGGCGGAAAAGGTAAATGCGAACACGCCGAACCCGGGTTAGAAGCAGGGAGAGCCGGGGAGGGCTGGCCAATGCAAAAACGGCTATGATGTAGCTTTCAGTACCGTAGCTAGACTAATGAAAAATCCTACCTCTGTTGATTCATGTACCCCTGCAACTACAAGCAGTGATGACTTCATGTGATTCTTTAGCCTGGCCCTCGCCTTCCTGCACAGCTCCGCTCAATTCTCATTTCCCTTCACTGCACAGTCTGGGACTTTACCCGCCCACAAGGATTTGTCCAGTAGATTTTTGTTCGGACCAATCAGAGAACAGAAGGGGCGGAGTTTTGGACCCTAACCCACGCCCCCACCTGTCCCAGCGCGCAGAGCCCTATAAAAGGCTCTGCCAGCGCTCAGTCAGCGAGCAGCGGCATGTTCTCATTCAAAAGATGCAAAGCGATGCAGATATGTGACACAAATTTATTAATTTCCCCTTCTTAATCCCTTATCTGGAGTTTTCTTTTGGTTTTTTCCCCCAAAAGTTAAGTAATCGCTCCTTCTCCTCCACCCTCCTGCTGAGTAAAATGAGAGAGACAGCAGGCTCAATTCGTTGCTGTAAAATGAACACGGAAATGCCTCAGGTTGTCACGAGAAATAAACTCGGGTTTTAGTTGCTGAGCGAGTCCCATCAGATTTTCTGGTGTTTTGGTGAGCTGGACCAGCGATCCATGGTTTGATTTTATTGTATTAAAACGTTTTATAACATATGATATAAACACAGAATTTGCGCAGCAAGAGAAACGCTGCAGAGGGGGCGGAGCAGTTGTCAGTCAAGTTCAGCTGCTGAACTTCAGCAGAGGGGGGTGGCTGAGGGGAGGGAGCAGAATGGTTTCCCTGTTCAAATTATCCAATGGTTTTGTTCCTAATCAGAGGCCAACGCCTCCAGCAAGAAACGGTTTTCAATGGGAAAATTCCAGACCCTTGTGTGAAGCGAAGTGAAGCACAGGGTATGGTTTCAACCAGGCTAGTGATTCTTTATAAATACTGTAAATTAGGGAGAAAATTCAAACCATCCTTCCTATCATCCAGCCTCTCCCCTGTCAGATGAGGAACTTTAAAAATGTCTCTAGAACCTGATTTATATTTGGTCTTTGTCCTACTGAGCTCTCTGAATTGTCAAAAATAACAGCATCATCCAAACCATCAACAAGTCTGCTAGATCCCATCCCAACCAGGCTGTTTCTGAATTCTGATGTGACTTAGCTCTATATAAATAAACTGAATTGAAATTGAATTGAAAGACAAAACTGTGAGCCTCTTGTCTCAGCCAGGAAACCAAGAACCTCTGCAATTGTTTAGAGACATTTTGAAGAGAATCCGGTTTGTACATTAACTGATGAGAATACCAAAAGCACAGAATTCTAACTAGATCCGGGAACTCCTCGGTTGTATAACTTAGTTTCACCTTCCGGCTCTCGACAAAGCAAGTCGCATATCTTTTTGCTCCTTCCCTCCCTAAGTTTTTCCTCCTCCCTGCTTGCTTTTTTTGTCTCGACTGACTCTTCAGTGCTCACTCGAACCAATTTGCGATGGATTTAATAAATTGGGCTGTTTCTTCAATAGATAAGATTTTTTCCACGAAGCGGACCGTGCCAGGAGAAGCGGTCTGCCCCTCTGACACACACGCGGTTGGATACCGCGTGTGTTGGATAGGGGCGGCCGTGGCACAGTGGTAATGGCAGTCGACCCCCGATCGGAAGGTTGGAGGTTCGAATCCCGCATCCGCCCACCATGTGTTGTTGTGTCCCTGGGCAAGACACTTAACCCCGAGTTGCTCCCGGTAGGTCTGGATGGCGCCTTGCAAGGCAGGCTACCACTACCGGTGTATGAATGTCTGAATGAATGGGTGGATGGCTGGTATTGTAAAGCGCTTTGGGGCTCCTCACAGGGGGCTGGAAAGCGCTATATAAATAAGCTCCATTTACCATTTACCATACATGATGGACTCATGGGGACAGTGGCAGCCTATGTGTATGACCGTGTTGACTGTCGAAGACGTGGAAGATTTGTGGATTATTGGCCTATTGGTAGCAGCTGCTCTGTTTTTTGGCGTCGGCGGAGCTGTCTGTTACCTGAAGCTGAGGAGAGCTTCGGCGGCTATCAGCGCGCTGGCGAAACTCCCTGATCAGCAAGATTCTCTGATCCGAGCCGTGAGCTCCTCATCCCAGCTGTTGTATGAGCTCAATCGCACGTTGGGAGCGGCGGACTGCCGCGGACCTGCTGGGCGCTTTGGAACTCGTTTGCAGCCGCCCGGGCTCCATCAGGGCACGGATGGGGGTTCATAGAATCGGAACCTCATATGATTTGGAATTTTGGCCCTGAAACAGCGTCTGGACTTGGAAGGCTGCAGTGAAAAAGAACATTGTGGTCTGAATTGGAACAAACAAAGAGACTATCTAATCTGGTTTCTGCACATGTCCTTGAAAAGAGGCCTGTTTGGAAACTTTTCTCCTGGAGCGTAGAGCTGGAGTGTCACTGCTGACCTCACCCGCCCTCCCCCCCCCAGAGATCTCTGTGTGTGCCTCGGATAACGCCCAGCTGCACAACTGCTGAACTGTGTTCTATGAAGTTACTCGCAGACTCTATATCTCCTTGCATGTCGTCAAAACTGCAACAATGTCTCGTGTGGTTGTGCTTCTGCTGATAGAGTTTTTGGGACTTTATCATGGAGTGTCTTCAGGCAATCTTTGATAAATTCTTTTTTTGAATATCACAAATGATACCTATTGTGTTTTTCCTTTTTCCATATCTGTTTTGCTCTCATTCAGGATGGATGAGAGATGGCCGCGCTGACGAACATACATATGTTTTGAATATATATGTTTTGAATTGCTGCAGCTTAACATTCTCTACCCCTCCTCTGGATGACTGTGTTTACATGATCACGTTGTATTGGTTTACTGGTGCAATGTTAATAAAAAAAATCTCTTATCTCTCTTATCTCTTAGAAAATAACTTTTCATGATTAAGCCAGTCAAAAGCCTTTGAGGCATCAATAAAACACATACAAATGGTAGAATTGTGCCTATTACTATATACAAATCCAAGATCTCTTTCAAAGCAAAAATTTTCATATCTGTACCATGACCGGATTTAAAATCAAACTGGTTATCAGAAGTAAGGAGAAAATGTCCTCTGTTATCTAGAATTATACTGTACAATCTTATTCAGTATAATCCTCTCCAGGACCTTGGATAGCACACTAGCTAAAGCTGTGGACTGATAATTATCCTCATATTTATTTTTTATTGCCAGATTTATCCTTTATAATAGGCACTAATATAACAGCTAAAAGTGAGTCTGGCAAAATGCCATGCACTTAAAACTCAGTAAAATGCTAAACAAACAGAGGAAAGAGTTTTTTGCTTGAAATTTTTATGTCTCATCATACCACAAGCCTTATTTTTCTTTAGGCTCATGGCTGCATTATACATTTCTTGAGCTGAAACTTTCACATCTTCATCATTTTTAATACTGTCCACCATAAATAAGGGGCTTTTAACACAGTTAAATTGTTCATAATAATGCTTCTGCCACATCTGAGTAATTTCCTCTACTCCATTTGCACCATCAATATCTGCTGGCAGACATGTTTTATAATTATTCATTTTCTTTATTTCCTTCCAGAAATCATGTGCGCAGTTGTTTTGCATTTTCCTTACAAGCAAATTTGACTTCATTGATTCTTCATTTCTTTTAATAAAACGTAGGACATATTTAAAATTGGCATTTACCCGCTTCTTATACTCAAAGAGAAGACCATGCTTCTGTCTGCCTGCCTCAACCCAAGCCTTGAAAGCCCGCCCAGCCTCAGCATGAAGCTCCTTCACATGCTCATTCCAGCCTGGTTTAGCTTTAGCTTTGTGCAACTTAGTCTTATACAATGCTGTACTAGAGACACGAAGAAATTCCACAATACTTTCATACAAGTTGCAAAGCTCTACACCATATTGTGGGTTTTTACAGTTGATATCACGACAAGATACAGCATATGTGTCCACTCAAGGCCCGGGGGCCAAATGTGGCCCTCATTGACACCTTATCTGGCCCCCAAGATGATATGTGAAACGTAAAATACTTCTATCCCTTGAATTTTTTTCAGTAATCTTTGATTATGATGTTGAAAGCGCAACAGAGAACATCAAATGAGACCAAACTCTTGGAATTTGTGATAAAAATAATGTTGGGTATCTAATTTGAGTTAATGTAGATTCTGAAGTTGGTCCTTAGTTTGAAAAAGGTTTTCATTTTGGCCCCCCAGTTGTAAGTGAGTTTGAACCCCCTGTGCTACAGCATCCTTTGGTAGCTCAATATTAGTCAGCATAGTGTCAGACTGGGCTAAATATACCTCAAGGTCTTTCTTGGTCAAATTAGACTGGTCTAGTTTTCCAGCACTCAGACTTTTGTGAACAGACTAAACTGCAGGTATATTACCAATATTTACAGATAAAAATAGAGGCATGTGATCAGAAGTAGAAAGCTCATAATTAATCCACATTGATTCTATGGACTGGTGAGTATATCAGTTGTACTGATGCAGTGATCTAGCCATGAAGTTCCCATGCTTCACTAACATAAGTGAAGCTGTCATCAGGTAAAAGTGCCTTACTGGAGAGAATCCAACCATCATCAAGGCAGAATTGCATTAAATGATTTGCAAATATTGAATTTCTATCAGAAATATCTGCATTCGTGTCACCCACAATTAAAAAACAAGTGGAAGCATTTTCCTGGATGACAGAGATAATACAGAATAAGATAACCTGTTAAGATATTCATCTTCATTCCTATGATATTCATAAGGTGTATAGGTATTGAGAATGATGACCTTCTGATCTCCGTCACTAAACTCAGTTCCAACAGCGCAGTCAACATTTAATCTGACCACCTTGACCAGCAGATCATACTTTTTATGCCATAAAATAGCAACACCACCAGGTATTCTACCATAAACTATTCCATCACTCAAATCAGTGGTAGATTTGCCCACATCATAGAAATCTTATGTGATTTCTATGAGGCCTGTGGACCTACAGGCCTCATAGAAACGACAAACAAACGCCAGCTGGCCACAGCTGTGGGTCATACATGTCCATCACATTTTCACATTCAGCAGTGACATGAAATGAGCCAAACCTTTTCTGAGATTAATCGATTTTACGACTTCCAAAGTTCCCCAGTTTATCAGTCAGATAAGAGCTTAAAGAGTGTCAGTGTTAAAATCGGTGCAAATATTGTTGCAAAAACACTCACCACCCTGGTTTTGCCCACTGGGATAGTGTTATCCGTGCTGGTACCAGTTAATGCTATTTTCTTGCACTATTTCCATGATGCACCGTCAATAAATAAATTCCCCGTTCCTGGGCTTTGCAGCTTTGTTTTGGGCTTTTTGAGGCCTTTGTATACCCTTCTTTACGACATTGGTCCAGGTTGGGGATTTTGGCAGGTCCCCCAGGAGCTGGACTTGTGAGTGGTGGGCAGATGGCATCCGTTCCTGTGATGCTTCCTCACAAAATGCTGGTACTACACCGATCTGGTGCGTTTGACCAGGGGAGCCACGGAGCTTCTCAACTGCGGTTATCCGGCGATCCATAGCTGTCGCTACCACTTCCAAATTATCATTCACACTGGTATGAGTTTCCAAGGCCTTCCTTAGTCGAGACAACTCCAGGCTCATCTGTTCCACCTTGCTGAGTAGGGCAAAGGCATATGTTGCCAAATCCCACTGATGGAAGTTCATGCAGATAGTGCGAAACAAATATAGGGTCTTTTCACCACACTCGTTAAGCACCCTGAGACAGTCCTTTATGTTGTTAACATCCTTTTGAGGGCCTTTGTGTTTGATGTAGCAAGTCATGCATAGCTCAAACAATAGCCTCTTCAACTCCTCAATCCACTCAGAGGAGAAATTGTTTGAGGCTAATAAAACAATTGCCTCCTGAGACGGGGCTCCCATTTTTGTAACAATAAAGCTCAGGAACTCATCCTCCACTATCACTTTTCCATCGACAGTTCTATAGATTAAAATTTCAAATTTTATTCTAGAATTTATTCCAGTACGTGCGGCACCTCTAGAACACACTGCCGCCATGTTACCAGGTTATCTCAAGCTCCTCATTCATCTCAGACAGTGAGGTTTCCCTAGAACACACCGCCGCCATGTTACCAGGTTGTCTCAAGCTCCTCATTCATTTCAGACAGTGAGGTTTCCCTAGAACACACCGCCGCCATGTTACCAGGTTGTTTCAAGCTCCTCATTCATCTCAGACAGTGAGGTTTCCTCTAAACATCTGCTAAGTTCATGTGAAAAACCAATGCAGACATGTTCTTGTTTTTAGTTTTCTACATCGCCTTACAACCTACCGGTAGCTGTTTTTTTGTTACATTTTTTAATACCATTTTATTTTCACTTGTTTTTCTCAATTTGTATGCATATTTTATGATTGTTTATTGTTTTCTTTGTTGTCCACTGTTGTCATCACTCTTTGTTAAAATCAGGTCTCTTGTAAATGAGTCCTAAAGACACGGTCCTTAGCGGCTAACAAGACGGCTAAGGCTGGGTTATACTCCGCAAGACTCCCTGTCTTACGTCTTTTACCCCCCGTTGAGTGAACAAACATTGCGCAACTTCTGGCTGCACTCCCGCTGTGATCCCCCGGTGACAGCCCGTCTTGTACGTGGCCCCCAAGCAGAACTGCAAGACGCTGCATACAAGACAGGCTGTCACCGGGGGATCACAGCAGGAGTGCAGCCAGAAGTTGCGCAACCTTTTATCACTCAAATTTTCACTCAACGGGGGGTAAAAGACATAAGACAGAAGTATAAACCTCCAGGAAAAACCAGGGTATCCGCGGGGTTGTAAAAGGTATTAAAAGGTATTCAATAAAATTAACACAAATTACGGCCATTAAAAAGTATTAAAACGTAATGTCATCTGACGAGGTATTAATTTTTTTAAACCTACACAACTACATTTTTCTCGTTCTGTCGGCTAAAAAAATGTCTGTGAATTTATTTGTCTTTTCTAAATTTATGTTCGAGTAGGACCTGCGCTAAAACAATGACGTCATATCGTTAGTCAGTGTGCGTTGGCACCTAGCTGGCGGAGGAGAGGCTTTTTGTCATGTCTGTAAAAAGAAACAGGAAAGAGGAACGCGGCTTTATCCTCCGACGTTTAACAAGAAAAGTACCTAAACAATTATTTGTTAGCTCGAAATTATAGCAGAGGTGTGTCTCAGTCTATCATTTTCTTAATAAAGGCACTTTAATGGTCAAATTAGCTGCATTTCACCGGGGCGGTGCAGCTGGATTGACAGTTCCAAGCAGAGAGGTGGGGAGGTTATGGCAGGCCTATTGAGTCATTAATATATGGTGAAGATTCTCAGTCATCCAGGACATGGTAAATTCTAAAAAGTGCAATAGAAAAACAATGAAGTATAAAGTATAGTATAATAAATAAAGTCCAGTTGTTTTTGTCTTGAACTTTTTTTAAATTTGTCATTATAGGCACGTTTTCCTATTACATGATATAACAGGCAACAGTATGCCATACAACTATTACTACTCTGGGACCATCGAGTTTTATATTATTTTTTTTTTCAGTCAGAATGAATGGAAACGGTCATATCTCAGTCAAAAATGGTTTATAAATATGGGAAAAAAATCTATAAATATGTCACTTTGGCCTATAAGTTGCAAGGCATGTAAATTATGCAAAAAACTGCGACTTACAGGATGAAAAATCAATCAATCAAATCAACCAGACTTTATTTATAGAGCCCTTTTCAGCAGCCAGAAGGTGCACAAAGTGCTGAACAATACAGAAGTAAAAAAACAAACAAAACAAAACAAAAAACAGCCAGTTAAAAATTAAAAACAATTAAAACATAACAAGAATGACAAATAAATACTAGGTATTAAAAGCCTGCCTGAATGAAAAGGTTTTAAGATTAGATTTAAAAAACTCCATATCAGTGATGGAGCGCAAGTCCTGAGGTAGCTGGTTCCAGAGTCTGGGTGCAACGACAGAAAAGGCCCGGTCACCCCATCGTTTGTAGTTGGACTTTGGGACAGACAGGAGAAATGTATTAGATGATCTCAGTGTTCTCCTATATTCACGGACAGCTACAAGATCAGTCAAATACAGTGGGGCAAGACCATTGAGAGCTTTAAAAGTGAAAAATAAAAATTTTAATCTAATTCTAAAATCGATTGGAAGCCAGTGGAGAGAAAATAAAACAGGGGTAATGTGTTCACGTCTGGAGGTGTTGGTTAAAAGTCGAGCTGCAGCATTTTGGACCAATTGAAGGCGTCCAATGGAGGATTGGGAGATTCCTGCATATAGGGAATTACAATAGTCGAGCCTTGAGGTGATAAAAGCATGAATGGCCTTTTCCAAATCAAAACGATTTAAAAAAGGCTTAACTTTGTATAAAAGACATAATTGATAAAAACAGACCTTGACTACAGACGCTATTTGTTTTAAAAAAAAAATCCAAGATGGCGCCTGTTGTCACGGCTTGCTATCTAACTCCTCTCCTGAACTTTTTACTGCTGTTCGTGTTCTGCCTTTTTTTCATCGACGATACATCCTCGCTTCTGGTCTATGATCGCTCAACTCTTCTAAGTCTCCAAGACTCGCTGATCAACACACCGGCTACTGGCAAATATGGACATTTTAAGCCTCCTCCACCGTTCCTGGCGTCCATTCCAGCGTACTTACAACGCAACGCGACCACGCTGCCACGCAACAAGCGACGCAGAAGACGCGGAACGAGGGCAGGCGTGCTGGTGAGGTTTAAAAAGTATCTCTCGTCTCACAACACGCCGACGGCTGACTTACCTCCTGAATTCAGCGTCTTTGATGTCCGTCGTTCCTTCGCTCGTCGCCACAGATGCCTTGTTGCTATCAATCATGACGCCAGCGATCAGTATCCATCTTGTCCCCCGGTGAGGACTGTGAAGCGAGGCTGCGTTAAACAGAACCTCCGCCCGCTCGCTCGAGCTGAGAGTGACGTAACTGGCTGCGTTCCAACCCGTGCAGCACTGTTTAACGCCAGATCGATCACAAATAAAACTTTTATATTAAGTGATTTGATCTCCACTCATCGTCTGGATCTGTTTTTGATTACTGAAACCTGGCAGAAATCTGGAGACCACAGCTGCTTCTCTGAGCTTCTTCCAAATGGCTACTCCCACCTGAGTGCACCGCGTGGGTCTGGAAGAGGGGGAGGGCTCGCTGCTGTGTTCAATGAGGAGGCGTTCAAGTGCCGCATGTTGCCTCAGAAAAATTACAACAGTTTTGAAAGCATGCTTTTTGTGCTGGAATCTGCTAAACCTCTGCTGTGTGGCCTCTTTTATCGGCCTTCACAATACAATAAAAACTTTCTCAGTGAGTTTTCAGATCTACTGGCTGACCTGCTGCCAAAGTTTGACTCTTGGCTTTTCTGTGGAGACTTCAATGCACACATCTGCTGCCCAAGTAATCAGCTTGGATGTGAGTTTCAGGACCTTCTGGACTCTTTTAACCTGTCGCAGTCGGTCTCGGGGGCCACGCACAGTCAGGGTCATACACTGGATTTAATTATCTCCCACGGCCTTCAAATACCTGCTGTGGAGATCCTGGACACCTGTATTTCAGACCATTTTCCCATCTTATTTGAATTTTTCACCTCTCCTGCACTGAAGGCTGTTCTCCCAGCACGTCTCTGCCGCTCCATCACCCCATCCACCCCAAGTCAGTTCACTGATGCCTTTAAGAGCACTGACTTTTGCTCTGCTGTCAGCCTGGACCCATCTCTACATCCTGAGGACTTCATCACCTCCTTCCATCACACCTGCACAACGATCTTGGACTCCATCGCTCCTCTCAAACAGGCATCTTCAAAAAACAGACCTTCACCATGGCTCAACGAAACGACGCGAGCTCTTCGACAACGTTGCAGAAAAGCAGAGCGAAAATGGAGGCGCGACCGGCTTCATGTATCTCAGGGAATACTGAGAGACTGTCTCTGTGATTATCATAATGCTGTGAAGCAGGCCAAGTCACAGTACCTCTCCAATTTAATCACCACCAGCTCCAACCGGCCGAAGACGCTATTCAACACACTCCAGTCTGTTATCAATCCATCTGTCAATGTTCTGAAAACTGCCACACAGTCTACCTGTGACGACTTTCAGAGCTATTTTGTCAACAAAATAGACTCTATCAGGCAGAACATTGTCAGTTCATCCAACACTGTCCAGTCTTGTGCGTCTGCAATAACCACTGTTGTTTTTGACCAGTTCGACCTGGTTTCACTGCCTCACCTCATCAAGGTGGTTCAGCAGATGAAACCAACTAACTGTTCTCTGGACATTATTCCGTCTAAAATGTTCAAACAGTCCTTTGATGTAATTGGTCCTTGTGTTTTGTCATTTATTAACAGCTGTCTATCTTCAGGTTTTGTGCCATCTGCTTTCAAACATGCTGTGGTCAGGCCTCTTCTCAAAAAACCAGGCTTGGATCCTACAGCTCTCTCTAATTTCAGGCCAGTTTCCCATCTGTCATTTTTATCAAAGGTCCTAGAAAAGATTGTTTTTATTCAACTTCAATCTTTTCTAGAGCTCAACAACTTGTTTGAAAAATTTCAGTCAGGTTTTCGAGCTCGTCACAGTACTGAATCTGCACTGCTCAAAGTGCAGAATGACATTCTTCTGTCTCTGGATGCAAAAAACCCTGCTCTGCTGGTGATGTTAGACCTCTCAGCAGCTTTTGACACCGTCGACCATCAGGTACTAATCAACCGTTTGTCTCAGCAGGTTGGCCTCCAGGGAGCTGTGCTTGAGTGGTTCAAATCTTACCTGTCTGGGAGAACTTTTTCTGTCATGATAGGTGATCTGTCCTCCTCTTCATCAACCCCTCTGACCTCTGGCGTACCACAGGGATCTATTCTAGGGCCAGTCCTCTTCTCTCTTTACATGCTGCCATTAGGATCAATCATTGCACGTCATAACCTGTCTTTTCACATGTATGCAGACGATTTACAAATCTATCTGCCAGTCACTCCCAACCCCTCACTCAGTTCAAACACTCTTGTCAACTGCTTAAATGACATTAAGCACTGGCTCTCTCAAAACTTCCTCCACCTAAACACAGATAAAACTGAATGCATTTTATTTGGTGCACCTGATGACACCAGCAACATCCTTCCCAGTCCCAGTTTTGGTTTTCCCCTCCCCCACTTCAACCCGGTGGTCAGAAATCTTGGAGTGCAGCTTGACTCCAACTTAAAGCTTGATAAACAGATCAGTTCTGTTGTCAAGACCAGCTTTTTCCAGCTCCGTCTGCTCTCCAAAGTCAAGTCATTTCTCAGCCGTGGTGATCTGGAGAAGGCCATCCATGCCTTTGTGACCTCCAGACTTGATTATTGTAATGCTTTGTATGTTGGTATTAATCAATCCTCCATCTCCCGTTTACAGCTTGTACAGAACTCTGCCGCGCGCTTTTTGACCAACACACGAAAATATGAACACATCACTCCTGTCCTGTCCTCTCTACACTGGCTCCCGGTTCAGTTCAGGATACAGTTCAAGCTGCTGCTGTTTGTTTTCAAAGCTCTGAATGGACTTGCACCTCTCTACATCTCAGAACTTTTGGAAGTCCATCAGCCCGGCAGAGCTTTACGATCTGCCAGTCAACACCTGCTGGAGGTGCCTCGCTCAAGGTACAAACAATGGGGAGACCGGTCATTTTCTGTTGCCGGCCCAAAAGCCTGGAACAGTCTCCCCCTTGAGCTGCGTGCCACCTCTGATCTGACTCTGTTCAAAACCAGACTGAAGACCCACTTGTTCAAAAAAGCTTTCAGTGTGTAACTTTTATTATTTTGGTATTTTAGTATGTAGCATTTTTATTTCCATTGCCTTCTTTTATTACTGTTGTTTCTTATTCTATTTTCATTGATTTATTGTTCCAGTTTATTCATCTTTTTATCCTGTTAAGCACCTTGGTCAATGCAAGGCATTGTAGGAAGGTGCTATACAAATAAAGTTTATTATTATATTATTATATATATATATGTGTGTACAGTATATATATAATAATGAAGGTAGTAAAAAATCTTACAGACAAGAGATCAAAGGACTGGGTGGACATGGATATGATGTTTGTAAAGGATATAATGAGCTATGTTATTGAGCCGTTTACATATATATGTAACTTATCATTTTCAACAGGAATATTTCCAGATAATATGAAAGTAGCTAAGGTAGTTCCTCTTTTTAAAAATGGTGATAAATGTGTGTTCAACAATTACAGACCTATATCCTTGTTACCACAGTTTTCTAAAATTCTTGAAAAACTATTTGTGAACAGACTAGATCAATTTATAGACAAACAAAATATTCTAAGCAACAGTCAGTATGGGTTCAGAGCTAAAAACTCTACATCAATGGCTCTCATGGAATTAATGGAACAAATAACAACTGCTGTCGATCAAAAACAATATTGTGTCAGTATTTTTGTTGATTTAAAAAAAGCATTTGATACTATTGATCACACCATTCTCCTAGAAAAACTGAACAAATATGGTATTAGAGGACCAGCATTACAGTGGGTATCTAGCTACTTAAAAGATAGGAAACAATTTGTACAAATAAATGATGTAAGATCTGACCTCTGTAATATCACATGTGGAGTTCCCCAGGGCTCTGTGCTTGGACCAAAGCTATTTATTTTATATGTGAATGACTTGGTAAATGTGTCAGGACTCCTTAAATGTATACTTTTTGCTGATGATACTACATTTTTCTGTTTAGGTGAAGATATAGAACAAATGTTGGAATTGATAAAGACAGAATTTACCAAAATACAAACTTGGTTTAAAATCAATAAATTATCATTAAATCTAGAAAAAACTAATTACATGATATTCAGTAATAAAAAGAAAACTGTTGACGTTCCACTCAAAATTGAGGGTGTTGAGATTTGCAGAGTGAGTGAGGTGAAGTTTTTGGGTGTTATTATTGATGACAAACTGACATGGAAACAACACATAAATTCTGTAAGAATAAAAATAGCTAAATCGATTGCAGTACTGTACAAGGTCAGAGACCTATTGAATGATAAAGCTCTGTATTTGTTGTATAACACAATCATTGTTCCACACTTAATCTATTGTATTGATGTTTGGGGGAAAGCGTGTAAAACAATCACAAAGCCTATTTTTGTATTACAGAAAAGAGCTGTAAGAATTATCACTAGAAAACATTATTGTCATCCATCCAGTACACTATTTTATCAACTGAAATTATTGAAATTCCATGATTTGGTTGATTATAATATTTTATCAATTATGTATAGGGCTCAAAATAACGATTTACCTTTAAATATCCAAATGAATTTTGTTAAAAGACAAAGTTGTTATAATCTTAAGGGGACAGAGATGTTTGTAAAACCACAATTCAGAATTAAAGCCGCAAGCGGCGTTGAGGCCCTTGCAGCTTAGCGCCGCTCCGACCTTATTGAGGCGACCGCGCAAGCTCCAGCTCGTCCGCTCGGTCGCCATTTCACAGTCTCTCGTGTCTACTCCGCACCAGGGGTGCACACGCACAATAAATCTGGTTCAGATCAGATGATGTCTCACTGAGATATAACAGTTTGAATAATCTAGGGGGCGCTATGGAGTTATATGTTAAACCACAAAATCAATGTGTCCACAAGGGCTCACTGATGATGCACAATAAATCTGGTTCAGATCGGATGATGTATCACTGAGATATAACTATAGAAATAATGTAGGGGGTGCACTTGAGTTAAATGTTAGCCCACCATATCAATGTGTCCACAAGGGCTCATTGATGATACACAATAAATCTGGTTCAGATCAGATGATGTCTCACTGAGCTATAACAGTTTGAGTAATCTAGGGGGCGCTCTGGAGTCATGTGTTAAACCACAATATCAATGTGTCCACAATGTCTCACTGATGATACACAATAAATCTGGTTTAGATCGGATGATGTATCACTAAGATATAACTATAGAAATAATGTAGGGGACGCACTTGAGTCAAATGTTAACCCACCTTATCAATGTGTCCACAAGGACTCACTGATGATGCACAATAAATCTGTTTCAGATCGGATGATGTCTCACTGAGATATATCAATTTGAATAATCTAGGGGGCGCTCTTGAGTCATATGTTAAACCACAATATCAATGTGTCCACAAGGTCTCACTGATGAAACATAGTAAATATCGTGCAGATCGGATAATGTATCACTGAGATATAACTGTAGTAATAATATAGGGGGCGCTATGGAGTATAAATTTACATACATTATCAATGTGTGTAGAAGTGTTCACTGATTAATCACAATAAATCTCGTGCAGATCGGATAATGTATCACTGAGATATAACTGTAGTAATAATATAGGGGGCGCTATGGAGTAAAAATTTACATACCATTATCAATGTGTGTCGAAGTGTTCACTGATAAAGCACAATAAATCTCGTGCAGATCGGATAATGTATCACTAAGATATAACTGTAGTAATAATATAGGGGGCGCTATGGAGTAAAAATTTACATACCATTATCAATGTGTGTCGAAGTGTTCACTGATAAAGCACAATAAATCTCGTGCAGATTGGATAATGTATCACTGAGATATAACTGTAGTAATAATATAGGGGGCGCTATGGAGTAAAAATTTACATACCATTATCAATGTGTATAGAAGTGTTCACTGATGAATCACAATAAATCTCGTGCAGATCGGATAATGTATCACTAAGATATAACTGTAGTAATAATATAGGGGGCGCTATGGAGTAAAAATTTACATACCATTATCAATGTGTGTCGAAGTGTTCACTGATAAAGCACAATAAATCTCGTGCAGATCGGATAATGTATCACTAAGATATAACTGTAGTAATAATACAGGGGGCGCTATGGAGTAAAAATTTACATACCATTATCAATGTGTGTAGAAGTGTTCACTGATGAATCATAATAAATCTCGTGCAGATCGGATAATGTATCACTAAGATATAACTGTAGTAATAATATAGGGGGCGCTATGGAGTAAAAATTTACATACCATTATCAATGTGTGTCGAAGTGTTCACTGATAAAGCACAATAAATCTCGTGCAGTTTGGATAATGTATCACTGAGATATAACTGTAGTAATAATATAGGGGGCGCTATGGAGTAAAAATTTACATACCATTATCAATGTGTATAGAAGTGTTCACTGATGAATCACAATAAATCTCGTGCAGATCGGATAATGTATCACTAAGATATAACTGTAGTAATAATATAGGGGGCGCTATGGAGTAAAAATTTACATACCATTATCAATGTGTGTCGAAGTGTTCACTGATAAAGCACAATAAATCTGTGCAGATCGGATAATGTATCACTAAGATATAACTGTAGTAATAATACAGGGGGCGCTATGGAGTAAAAATTTACATACCATTATCAATGTGTGTAGAAGTGTTCACTGATGAATCACAATAAATCTC
>JBBPBX010028929.1:0-35000 GCA_038048925.1 Garcialebias charrua | reverse complement strand
GGCCGCGTTAATTTGGCTTGAAACAGCGGGGTTCTCTACGGATTTATCCAAGTACCCAGCACAAACAGTAGCCACAGAATTAGCCCCCGAGTTCACCTCTGACCCGGAAGATGTCAAGATGGAATAGTCCATTTTTAGTAGGGGGATAAAGAAATCGACCGTTTTTTTAATTGCGTATTTAATGATCGTTTTCATCGTAACTATAATTATTTTTATGTTAAATGTACATTAACAAGCAGGATCAATGTTAGTGATGTAGGTGACTGCACGGGGCGAGGCGGGGCCGGGGCCACTGCTGAAATGGGACCCCCAGGCATTTACCTACATGGTAGATCCGAGTCTGTTCTCAGCTCTGCCCCCCTCCCCCTCACACCCTTCCTCCTCTCTGCTGTTTACGGTGGGGAAAAAGGTAAAACAAGCAGCATAAGAGCTTGTAAATAAGTTTATTGGTTTTTACTGATAGATAATTAGTTATTAGCGGTACTGCATTTTAAATAAAAATAGCACAAATCCGCTTATGAATTATAAAAGTTAGTCAATTCACAAAAACGCTGACAAAAAGACAGGGTGTACCTCGCCCCTCGCATAGTGATTGCTGGACATGGGCACTGGCGACCCCCGTGATCCAAAAATGGAAGAAGCGGGTAAAAGATAATGAATGGATAGTATATTAGAAGAGGTGTTGACATGAACAAACATGGAGGGAAGAAGAGTCGTAACAAGCAGAGGAAAAGAGTGGAAAAATCTAAGCAAACAGGAGCTCATGGCCTTCATTGGAGTGACCATTCTTGCAGGAAGTGAGAAGAACTGGAATGTACCAATGTGTGTGCTCTTTGAGAGTCTTCTACACAACCCAAGGTACTCTGAACCTACCAACCGACATCACTGAAGCAACTGGAAGATGTAGAGTGACAAAAGTTGCAAACAAGTAACAAGAGAGAGGCACAGAGAGCCAACAGAAGAGAAAGAGGTGCCAGATGTGTCCAAGAAACAAAAATAGCAAAGCCACCAATTGGTGCTGGAAATGCAGTACTACAGTGTGCAATGGTGAGGAATGAGATAAACCAGGGAAATATTATGCTTTCTGACTATTTTATCAAATTCAAGTGTATTCATTAAAACTGACCATATACTTAGTGTCAGGCTGACTTTTTAGTGAGGTAGCTTTTGCTTTGAAAGGCACTGATTATGTGGGAGAGGCAAGGGCCCTGCTCTTTCTCACATATAACTTTGTTTTTATTGGCAAAAGTTGCAACAGTCTAATCAAAGTAACAAATGTTATCCCTCACCCGTGCCTTGCACCGACTCACACAAAAACATGTTTGTATTAAGATGAAAGTGAAGTTATTATAGACACGCACACACACGCACGCATGCATACTGTTTGCTTATCTGAATAATCAGCGAGGTAATCACAAGGTGCGTGACACGCCCTCACTGCAGCCTACATGCTAACAGGGTCTATTGAACCGGTCCCGGAGTTTGGGTATTACCTTGAACTACGTGGGACAGCTTCCGACTGAAGGCTGTCGATGGGAGAATTCATCTGGACTATTCACCTCCTAGCTTCCATAAGCCACACCCCTTTTTCACCTTGCCCCTCCCTCCACCTCAGCAGCTGGGGACCGGAGGGTTTAGTACAAGGCAACTCATGTTAACGGAGGCTTCTCCCGTGTTTAAGCTCGCTATTGTTACTGATCCAGTTAATTTTAGGATCCAGGAGATCGGATCCTGGGGTATTGTTTTTATACTAAACCTTAGATGCTAATGCTTAACCTTTCAAAACCTCCCAATGTTTGATGTTATCTTTGTGAACCAAACTTTACATTTCCATGGACAAGTGGATGATGAATAAAAGTCAAGAATTTTACGTTTTGTTTATTTTAATCAATTATTTTGCAGGGAAGGATCAGCGTTTACAGCACAACAGTACAATTAATTATTATGATTATAAGTAAAATAAAAGTATTAATTCACCAAACAATCTTTAGACTCGATGTTAAGTTGCTCGATCTGCACAGAGTCCTTAAGGAGGTTCTTTTCTGGAGTCCAGGCTGGAGAGGCTCGGAGGGTCGTCTCATTGATGTCACACAGTTAACACTTCCAATACCCATCCAGTCTTATGGACCAGAATTAGAGTGCTTAATCATAAGAAAATTCCTCATCCAGCTTTATGAGCTAGAGTTTAGAGTACACTCACTCATTTCCATCTCATCTGATTTTAAGAATCAGAGTTAGAGTGGTCTTCTGCAAACACACGTCTCTCCTGACCTTAAGGATCAGGGTTTAGAGTTTTACTTAAAATCTTACCCAGTGTATGTATCTCACCAGAGCCCTCCGGATTATCAAGCAACCTCGAGCCATTAAGTCTCTAAGATAATTGAATTGTCTATTTGCTTCCGCTCTATCCGCGTTTAATTTGATTTGATTTAAATCTAGCTGAAGCCAGGATTCAGTAAGGTGTCTTACAGGCATACCCTTTTCCTTCCTCAAAGTCCCTCGGGGACCGAGAGGGAATACCTGAAGCAGTCGCCTTCAGTCCCTGAGGACTGAGACTCACCTCTGACTCCCTGCTGGTCTGATCTGAAGAAACAAGTTTTGCTTCGTCCTGGCTGTCTGGGTAAAAACTATCCAGTCCTTCCTCAAAGCTTAAAAATGAAAGAAAAGAAGTCTCTCCCCAGGACGCTTGCTTCTTCCTGTCAGCACGGAGTCGATCTGAACCACGCCTTGGGTCTTCAGTGGAGCAGGTCAGCTCCAGTTACTCGATGTCTGATGTACAGCTCCTCGACCGCATCATGACAACTTCGGACAGCCTGACAGCTGGACTGCCTCGTCCTGTCGCAACAGGGTGGTTAAATAGAAATCTTAGTCCCGCCTCCTCCCTGGGAGGAGGGGGATAGCTAGTCTGTGATTGGCTAGGTTTGCTTGCTTGGGCAGAGCTGCAGTTCTGTTCTATTCTTGCAATCTCTGCTTGAAGCTACATGATCCCTTATTAGGTAATGAATTTGCTCTTTGTGCTCGAGGCTGGATGATTCACCAGGGCGGAGGTTGACACTTCCCAACATGTGTGTTTTGCAATAGACCACTTTTGTCACAAAACCATCTTTGAAACATAGTAACACATCATTACAATTGCTATCATAAAATGATTAACTCTCTATCATAACAACATCACATTAAATGATTATATTGGTTACAATCATATCTCACTTGATTATATTAAGTAAAACACATCTTACTCGATTATTTTAGTTAAAACACATATACCATGATTATTGGTTAAAATCATATATCTCATGATTATACTGATTAAAACATGTTAATATTAAAACCAATTACGGTTAAACCAGGTTCAGATAAAAACATTTCAAAGTTAGAACAAGTCCTTTGCTTCACGTTTTCTTCCTCCTGCTCTCTGCTGCAGTTAAAATGTTCGTGTATGAACTTAATAATGTGGCTGCTTGTTTTTAGGAAGTGACTTTCTTCATGACTTTCACAACTCTTTAACGGTTAAACTTTTAAGACACAGTTAACTTCTCTTATTTATCTTAGCTTTATAACTACAATTTCTTTTATTCAGACTTTATGGACTTTTCTAATGTTTAAAACAATTATTCTTTTCTGCTCCCTTTGCCGTTCTCCTCCTGTGCTCTGCCTGTCTGTGTGAGCGTGCGTCTGGGTGAGTGTGTGTGTGAGTGTGTGTGTGTGTGTGTGTTTCTGAGTGGAGCATTTCTGCAGCACTCTGTGCTCCCTTTCTGAACAGATGAGATAACTGAAGTTGCATAATAGACAAGTCCGGACAAGTCCTAGACAAGACCAGACATGTTTCTACCTCGACAACTGTTATTAATATATTTTTGCACCACTTTCCATAAGCTTTCCTGTACTGATTAATTTTTGTTGGTTTTGAATCCACAATAAACTCACTCTCCTCGACACCCTCTCTTTGGAATCAAAACCTACAAACATTTCATTGAACCTTAAGCCAGTCCTTGTTTTCATCAATCGCCTCCCCGGTCAGCACATCATCGTCTTCATCATAATCGAGATCACTCTGAGACTCTGGATCAGTTTCAGGGTCCTCTGTGTCGCCTAGTCCCATGTTGCAATTCTCATCCTCAGCTGCATCCCAAGAATCCAACACCTGCAGCTCGTAGTCTCCTTCTGGCTCCTCCACCGAGGGTGTAGCGACTCGTTCGGGTCCTGATGCACGGACCCCCTCTCGATCCTCCACTGGAACAGGAGCTGGGCTCTGCACAGGCGAGGGGAGAATGGTCACAGTGAACATAGGGTCTGAGCTATCATCAATCATGGGAGACCCCACAGGAGTGATTGGTTCGATTCCAGACCATCTTCATCTGATTGCATATATTCAGAAGCATCTGGCACTTGTTGTGGTTGTCTTGCAGCGCTTGGATGGCGGTGGCTGATTCATCAGGGGAATGTGGGCCTAAGTTGAATCCCTCCATTAACAACACGTTAGGGGGAATTGACCCTTCAGGACTGGTTGGGTCAAAGGAATCAGTGTCTATGGACCCAGTGGAGCTCGATGGACCCACTTCACTGCTCCCAAAGTGTTCCAAGTAGCGGTTCAGTGACTCTAATGCGCACATTTCTGGGCACTCTGGGCATTCTGTGCACTCACGAACAAGGATGGCTTGGTCAGGGGAAGCCACATCCATAGGCTCGGTTTCAGATTGAGCCTCAGGGGATTCAGCACGAAGGGGAGTTGCTTCTGGGCTTTGATGTGGGGTCGCCACCACCAGGGATGGAGCCAAGTTGATTTCTTGTGAACCTGCAGCTTGGCCTTGGATTACGGTCACCTCATGCGTTGGGGCCAAAGAGGGATTGGTTCCCATGCCCGTGTCCAACGAGGCAGACACCCCCTTTGGCACAGGCTCTGGTGGGTCTTGTGTGACCTCAAAGACTGGGCCATGGACCAACGCCAACCCGGTGTACAGATGAATGGCCACGAACCTGGTTCCGTTGTCAAGATGTTCCCACGTCTTGGCTACCACCGGGTGGTATGTGGCGCCTGCTGGAACTGCCCCTATCGCCAGATAGGGTGCCGCCCTCAGCGCCGAGGTCCAGATGACTTTACAGGTGCTCTCCGTGGCCACGCACACATCTACTGGCACTTTGGGTAGGCAGCCTGGTTCATCCAGGACCAGGATTCCGTTCACTACAGCCGTAGCCACCACATTGGAATGACATCTGTGGCACCACCAGAACGGACCAACAGCCCAAAGGTATTTGGTGTCTGTCAATCCACGGCGACAGAACCCGCAGGATACATCAGGCTCCTTTTCTGTTGTTGCGATGAGATCCATTGATGACTCTAGCGACCCTTTGGTTGGTTTTTACTTGTCCGCTTTCTTCCATTTTCGATGGAACGTTTTGCTGGCCCAAGCTTTTAATCCACTTTGTTTCCTTCCTGCTTTGCTTGATCGAGGCTTTTCTGCTTCGTCTTTGCTGTCCTCGATCGGCTGAACTGTGGCTCCGACTGAGTACACACCCAGGTATGGTGCAAGGATCATTTGCACGGAAATTCTAACCCTCTGGGTGGAGTCTGGCCTGATGGGTGTGTTCACCCGTTGCGCTGCTGTTCCGGGAATCTGCAGCACTCCGTGCCTCTCCCAGGCTTCCGGGGTGACTAAATACTCAGCGGTTTTCTGCTTGGCTCTCGCCCCATGTACTGTCCACGCATCTAAACTGGTGGTGGTGTAGTACAAATTTGTGTGTCTGGCCCCTGCTTCCCGAGGGACTTCAGGCAGGTCTACCAGTGGAAGACTCTGATTCAAGACCACCTCTGCAATCAGTTGGGCCCATGTTGCTAATTCCCAGGGACCTTTCCACCCTCCTTTCTGAGCTTCTTCGTTTATCTCATCGGGGAGCTGGTTCGTTTCTATTCCTTCTGTCTCTGATGGGTCCCGAAATACTCTAAAGACTAATGGGAATTGGGTTGTGCCGAGAGGGGCGTCTTTCACTCTCCCCATCATAGGGCTATAGGGCCAGGACTGCTGTATTGATTGTTCGAGTAGGTCTCGAGGGTTCCAATCCCTCTCTTTTGAGTCAGTTTGTTCTACCCCACTGGGACCTTCTATACCTGGATACAGGGGTGGAGCCGAGGGGCTCGCATTTGGTCCCCGGTCATACCTCTGTATGGTCGGGGCTTGCCTCAGGACCTCAGATTTTTCTTTGTCAACCTGTGTTTTAAAGGCTTTGAGCGGGTCGCAGCATTTCCTTGTCTGCCAACCCATTGCTTTCTCAGAGTGCAGCAGCCGAGCTTGTAGCATTTCAGCTCGGCAGTCTCCGCAATATTTCACGTCTGTTCCATCCCATTCACAGGTACAGTCCTTCGGGCCTTTTCCACTCAGATCCCATTGAGTGATAATGATTATTCGAGGCAAGACAGCAATTCTGCATTCTCCGCAGATAAACGCGTTCATTACTTTTACTGGTTTTATTTTTAAGTGTTCAACATCAAATCTGTTTGATTTAGGCCTGAGGGGCTTTTTCTTCCCCGGGCCTCCAAATTTTAAAGGCAAACCAGTAGCCTTTGCGCAAATTGCACACTGATTATACAGTGCACTCCACTTTATAACTTCCTTCTCCGTTGACAGGTATCCTTTTTTGGCATATTCCAATGTGTTCAGGGCCCTTCCTGCCCAGAGCCCTGTGCTTGTCCTTCGTAGGATAACTCCCCCGTATATAGTGGCCATTCTAATGTAGGGGAGCATGCTGCTTGGTTCACTGGCCATAATCCGGTTTCTGGTTTCAACTTAGCTAGGAATTGGTTTCAATTGCTCTATACCTTGGACCCCTTTTTTGAATAATTCTACGGTGTTTTTGTCCAATAGTCTTTTGACTCTGTCTGTGGCGTTGTATTTGGGTCTTACCGCAACTGCTGACGGGTGATCCTGGGCTCTGATCCACACCTTCTGCCCCACCTTGAATGAGACGTCAGAGTCTGACTGTTCCCCTTTATCATCGGAGCCCCGCCCAGTTTCCTGCGTGGTGAACTCTCGTTGGTTAAGCTCCTCTGAAGGGGAGGGCCTATCAGCTCTGCGCCTGTCATTCAAGGCCTGTCCTATTTCCACAGTTTTAGTGCTCCATTCTTTGGTATTAGCATTTTTAGCTATCCAATTTTTGACTAAACCTATGGCTCTTTCGGCCACTCCGTTGGCTTGGGGTGTGTAGGGAGGCGAGTAAACACGCATTACCCCAAATGTCTGGCACCAGTGATCTACTTGTGCATTGCGAAAGTGTGTCCCATTATCGGTTCTCAACTCTTTTGGAATACCTAACGCCCCACAGACTTGTTCCAGCATGCTAACAACACTGTTGCCATTAGCTTTTCTTGCTGGTTTCACTATCACATACCCTGACATTGAGTCCACCAGCACAATAAGGTATTTCTCTCCCTTCTTGCCTGTGATCCCCATGGGTCCAGCTACGTCCATGCACACTGATCCCCAGGGTATGGTACTTTTGATAGTTTGTCCATCCACTCGGTGCCCCCTGCGCCCTGCATTATATTGACCACATATCTTACAGTCCAGTAGCACTTCGCGGATTTGTTTTAAGGGAATCCAGAGCTCCTGATGCTCCAATTCCTTACGTGTAGGTTGCACGCCCGCATGACCTAAGCTCTCATGCACGCCCCGCACAACCTCAGACACGTACTTCTGTGGGACCCTCCTTCCCTGGGGGGTTTGTTCCCACTTCTCGATCCCGACAAAAACGATTTTTCTCTGTTGTACATAACGATCAACTTCATCATTACCCTGCCAGTGCTTTCCTTCTCTAGTGTGGGATCTCTGGTGCTCGACTTCCAATTGCAAGTTTAGCCTAATTTCAGCTATTTTCTTCCACAAGTCATGATGAGCCACCACTTTCCCTTTAGCACTTTCAAATCCATTTTCTTCCCAAATGGATAAATCTTCATTCAGAGCCTGTGCACAGTAATAACTGTCAGTCACTACTCGTGCTGTTTTTACTTTTCTGTGAGTTAGTTCTAGCAATCCTTCGAGTACTGCCGTAACTTCTCCAGTTTGCGCACTTCCTGGCACTCTCCCCCTCCTACGGCAGCACTCGTTCCCTTGAAATTTAAGAATAAATCCCCAGTGTGCTACCTGATCGGTTCCTTTCTTAGATCCGTCGGTGTAGAGAGTCCAGTCGTGTGTCTTTGGTTTTTCGGGCGTCTCATTTTTTGCTTTTTTACTCACAGGTTGTGCTGGTCCTATCTCTAGATCGGGGTCTAATAAAATGTCTTCCCATCTACCCCATCTGGAATTCGTGGCTTTGGTACTTTCTATTGTCCCTTTTCTGAGATATTTGTGCACTTGACTTTGTGTTATGACTTTGATAGGTTGGCCTTGAGCTAGATCTTTTAGAGTACCCCAGTATCTGGCTAACACTGCCAGTTCTTTTTCTTCCTGGGGAAACTTTTTCTCAACTGAGGTTAACGAGTAACTCCAGAGAGTGACTAGCCCTCCATGTTCATTTTTAACTGATACCATAGCATTGTCATCTTCGCAGCTGACTTCAGCTACTAGTTTTGTCATTACACTTCTTGGCTCTAATCGCACTGCTTCTTTGATTTTTTCTCTGAGTTCTTCCAGATCTTTCTGATTTCCGGCTGTCCAAATCCATGCTTGTTTGCTTTTCTTTTCATCCTGTCCTTCCTTTTTCTTCAGACAGGCATACAAGGGTTTTGCGTATTTTTGGTAGTTAGGGACATGATCTCTCACATAGTTGCACAGTCCTAAGATTTTTTGTAGCTCGTTTTCGGATTCAGGGGGCTGAATTTGCTCAAGTTTTTCTCTGTAACCTTCGGAAAGTCCCAGATCGGCCGTTACTTGGAAACCTAAATAGTTTACTTGGAACTGCCCAAACTGACATTTCTTCAGATTAAGTTTCAGCCCTGCTTTTGTAACTCGTTGCAACACTTCTGCCAACCGTTCTAGGTGTTCCTCCTCTGTGTCATCTGCGATGAACACATCATCGATGTAGACTGTTGCGCCCAAGTCTTTAAGCACATCCATTACGGCTGACTGAAACACATTTGGAGAGTTTTTGTACCCCTGTGGCAAACGCTGCCACACATAGCTCCTTCCTTGATGTGTAAAAGCTGTTTTCCCTTGTGATTGTTTAGCCAGTCTGAGAGAGAAGAATCCGTTTGCCAAATCAATGCAGGATTTGTACTTTTTCACTTGTAGAGTTTTCAGAGTTCCTTGAGGGTTTATGAGGCTCGCTCGGTTTGCTACCGTTCGCCTATTTAGTGCTTTAAAATTAATTACTGGTCTCCATCCCCCTCCTGCGGACTCAGGTTTCTTTACCGCTTGAATGGGGCTGTTAGTAATGGGATAAGATTCTTCTCTAATAATCCCTAAAGCACTTAATTCCCTCACAATTTTGTTCATTTCTTCTATTGCTCCTGGGTTCAAAGGGTACTGTCTTACTGGTGGATGTACACCTCCTTCAATTGTATGTACAATTGATGGGCCTAAATCTCCACAATCATTTTTAAATCTGGCCACTGAGGCCGACTCTATGATTTGTTTTAACTTCTCTTTCCCAGCCGGGGAGAAGTCACTTTCATTTATTCTTTGTTCTGTTACTTCGGGGATATTTACAGGTTTATACCATTCTTCTGATTCATGTTTTTCATGAGTGGGCCCTATTTTTACTAACCTGGATTTAAGCATATCCAGTCGTCTGTTTAGAGCTCTGCGGTCTTTCCGTGGTTTTCTTAATTCTTTCAAATCAGTTATTGCAACTAGGTTGTATGGTCCTTTGATCCACACAATTCCGTGCCATAATGCATAAGGCATTTTTTCTATGGTTCCATTAGCCAATTGAACCGTTAGGTGTCCTATTGTTTTTAGGTTTTTGCGGGTCATAGACACCTCTGCCCCAGAGTCTATTAGATAGGGCTCTCCGTCCACTTTGGTGTGGATTTCGTCCCCATCCCAATAAGCGCCTTCTAGGGTGACCCGCGACCTATCAGCCATTATTTAGCTGGCCCCCCGTCCCTTTTCTTTCGGGATTCCTGGAGGGCCTGTCTTTGCTCAGGGGTCATTCTATTATATTCTTCTGTAGGCACGTAATCGCTCTTTTTCTGAGGTGCTGCATTTCCAGGTGAAGCTTGATACCTTCTTGGCTGTTGGTTTCTGTACTGTTGTTCTTGCTGAGGTCTCTGAGACCGTTCTCCATACTGTTGTTCGGATCGTGGTCTTTGGGGATTTTCTCTGTATTGTTGCTCAGACTGCCTTGGGGACCCTCTATATTGTTGCTGCTGTTGTTGTTGAGGGGCCCTTGGGGCCACTTTTGGCTGTTTTGAGCTCTGTTTTGTCTCATTTTTCCTTTTTTCCTCCCAGTATTGTTGTTCTAGATCATAAGCTTTCACTGCCTGATCGATCTGGGGGACTAAAGTATCATTGGGCATTGAAATGAATTTCACTTCACCTTTCCTACCCTTTGTTACTACTCTTAAGGCTTTAACATACCTTTTTGGTGGGACATTTTGTTTTAGTGAATACCAGACTGATGTGAGGTGTTGGCCTTGATCCATGCGTACTTTTGCCCGTTGAATTTGAGCATCCTCGTCGTCCATGTCCTCAAGTACCAATCTCTCAAAATGATCTTGAGCTGTCTCCTCTTTGCCCACTGGGTTTGCAGTGACATTACCCAGCCACAGCTTTCTGGCTGCGTCACACTCCGTGGAACTAATTACCATAGGCCATACATCTTTTATGTATTCTTCGGGTTTTTCATCAGGTCTTTTTTCCCTTACTAGGTTTTTCAGCATTTTGTACTCACGATAACTATCAGCTTCTGAGCTGATGGTTCGGTTTTGTTCCGCCCTCTTAGATTTTTGGTCTAACTGAGGTTCGTGGTATTCCTGACTATTTTCTCCCTGACCAGATGTTTCTTCCTCACTCTCTGATATCTCATCCCTCATTTTCTCGTTTGTTTCTTTGGCATATTTGTATGCAGTTTTTCTCATTCTTCTCAGCATCACATCGTGCGCTATTGACACGTAAGCTGTTCTAAAATTTTCGGTTAGGTCTTGGTGAGCGGCCAATGTGGGGAACATGGGCATCATCAAAATGTTAGCCCATTCTCCCAAGGTGG
This sequence comes from Garcialebias charrua, assembly GCA_038048925.1. Taxonomy (NCBI): domain Eukaryota; kingdom Metazoa; phylum Chordata; class Actinopteri; order Cyprinodontiformes; family Rivulidae; genus Garcialebias; species Garcialebias charrua. The sequence continues at coordinate 23,861 of JBBPBX010028929.1, read as the reverse complement.
CTTTTACTGTCAATCCCACCATCTCATCTAATTTATCGGCCCACTCTGTTGGAATATCACGGTGGCTTTGGCCGGCCTCAGGAACATATGTACTACGTCCCTGCTTTGTCTGTATGAGACCCCATGTTGGGTCCCTGGCTATTCTTTCTGATGCTTGCTGTGGATCTATTAGTGGCACTGGTTTCTTTTGCCCCTTCTTTAGTCCAAACCTCAAGGACTTTTTTGGTAGATGATTCTGCTCCATTGAGCTCAGGCTAACACTATCGTCACTTTCATAGTTTATTAAACTTGGGTCTTCATCAGATTCTTGGTCTAATCTTTCTTGTGGGTGTTTATCCCCGATCTCTGCGTTTCCTGCATTTAGGGCTTGTATTTCGGTGACTACCTGGTGTCCAGTTCGTCCTTCTGGAGTGTCTGCTCCACTCTTCCTGTTTCTGGATTCGGACTGTTCGACTCTTTCCCTTTGGGGGTGTTCTCAATCAGTGTTAACCTTACATGGGTGTCTTTCGCGGTGGATTTCTTTTGTCCTGTGTCCCCTGAGGTACCTGGCATCTCTCCATCATTTATTTCAGTGTTCTTGGGTTGATTATTGACGGATGGTTTCCCTTGCGGGGACATTTCGGCCAACAACCGTTTCTTTCGTTCTTCCTCCAGGTGGGGTGGGGTCACTATGACTATTTCTTTTAGCAAGGTAGCGCTTGGCATACTGCTTGCCAAGTAAGTCATTGTATGAACAGCGACTCGTTCGGCTATTTCCCACTGGAGGTTTTCAGATCGTAACCCTTCGGTTGTCGTTACCACTCGTCTGAAGTTTTTCGCGAGCGCTTGGGCCATCCCTTGCTCTAGGGCCTTTATCATTTCCCTCATATACTCCTCGTTACTATCTGTTTTCTTGTAACTTCTAATTGGGACATGTATTATAGTATTATACAAGAGATTCCCTCCGCTCGTTAGGCACACTTTTGACTCTGATTCTCGTGTTTGTGCCATCAACTCTCTTACTTCATTTTCATATTGGGGTCCAGCTGCAGCGTTCAGGACCTTTCTGAAAGTTTTGTTATGGATTTTACTCTGATTCTCGTGTTTGTGCCATCAACTCTCTTACTTCATTTTCATATTGGGGTCCAGCTGCAGCGTTCAGGACCTTTCTGAAAGTTTTGTTATGGATTTTACAGTTATTTTTGGTGAATACCAGCAGCCCATCGCCCTCCATTGTGAAGGCGCTTCCTACCAAACTACATACCTTGATCCCATTTTGAAGTTTTAAGACCCGAGCTTCGTCGGGTAATGGACCGAGGGGTTTTGAGAATTGGATTGTCTCTATGGGTTGCTTGCGAGGAGATCCAGTCCTTGGTCTTGCTCTTGGGGCTGGTTCTGGTACTCCTTCAAGGAGTCCTTTGAAAGTTTGCCCCGTACTGCCTGATCCCTGAGGGAGTTCAAAGTCTTGGTCATGATGTTTTATCTTAGCAATACTTTTCTTAGGAATTTCTCCCGAGGGTCGTAAGGAACCTACTAGGGGTGGTTTAGTTTCCTGTTGGGGTTTTAACTGCCCTTTTGGGTTATGTATCTCCGTTTTTTCTACGGGGTTTACGTTCAAGAATTCGGCTAACTGTTTTGCCAGGGCTCGGGTCATAATTTTGAATCCCTTACCGGCATTGTCATCTGACTCCCCAGGATTTGAATCTCCGTTGTCTTTCCTTCCTTTCCTCTTTCTTTCGGGGCTGGTGGCAGGAGACCTGGGGTCCCCTTCATTGTCCGTTTCACTTGATTCTGGGTCAGTACCGGGATTTGAATCTCCGTTGTCTTTCCTTCCTTTCCTCTTTCTTTCGGGGCTGGTGGCAGGAGACCTGGGGTCCCCTTCATTGTCCGTTTCACTTGATTCTGGGTCAGTACCATAAGTACGGTTTTCTCTGTAAGTTCTTAAGTTCCCTTTGGAACCCCATGAACTGGGACCCTGGTTTGAGGCTGGTTTTATGGCTGCGCAGCCCAGTCCACTGCTGCCTCGCCCTTTTGGTATTGCTTTTTTCCGATCTGCTATCATTTGCTTGTACTGCCTAAGTTTATTCAGTTCTTTAGTGTATTCTTTAAATCTATAGGTCGCTTTTACCGTCCTGTCCTCAGCGCTAGTGACCCAGCCCACACCCATTTCGTTGGCTACCATTTTCACTAGGGGGTCGTACTCTTCTGATGGGCTGTATAAGTCTAACACCTCTCCTGTAGTGGTTTCCCCAATCACTTGTGTCCACCACTCCAACCAAGTTAGAACTTCGGCTTTTGTCTTTACTTCCGTTGGGTGTGCCCATACTACCATTTGGCTTAAATGCCCCATGTGGGTGCAGTTAAACTCCCCCAGCTCTCCTATTTGTTCGTGCAGGTCCTTCAGCAAGGTTTTCTCACCTAGTTTCGGGTTGTTTCGTTTGAGCGTTTCTTGCATGGATGGGTCCCAGGTTTCATACCCTCGGCCATACAAGAGGACTGAGAGACCTGGTTCTATTTCTTTTCTTGTGGCCCTTGTTCTCCTAGGAGCAACGGGCTTCTTTTCTGGCTCAGGTTCTTTACCTGACTCTTCCGGAGTGTTTATTTCAGAGTCTGATCCATGCTCCGGGTTACCTGTTGCTCCGTAACTTTTTTGCCGGTATTGTCTCAACTTATGTATTTCTTCCCTATACGTTTTACTCATCGGGGTTGCTTTAACGTTTGGGTCTATTAAGTATACACCCAACCCGGTTTCTTTGGCAACCCTTTTTATTAGGGGGTCATACTCAGTTGAAGGACTGAGGATAGAGGTCACATTTCCGCGCCTACTCTCCTCAATCTGATTCATCACCCATCGTAGCCATGCTCTAATCTCGCACTTGCTTGTTATTTCTGCCGAGTCTTTTACTATTATCAGTTGACTGTTGTCTGTTCCTGGCAAACCATAGTATTCTCTTTTATGTTTTATATAATGCACCAGACCTTGTTTTAGGGTTTTTTCCTCTATATCTGCGCTGTTCTCCCTAACTACCCTCTGAACTTCTGGGTGCCAGGACTCAAAACCATGGCCGTATGGGAGAATTACGAACCTCATCTCTCCTGATGTTCCTTCACCTGGCGGGGGAGCTGTTGGATTTGTTCCTCCCCCCCCACGTTCATCGTCCGTAGTTTCAGGAGATCCTGTTACTGAGTCATTTCCAGGTTCCATCTTAGGTCTCTGTTTCCTTTTCACTTTGTACGCTTTCATTCTGTTCAATTCCTCCTCATATTGTGGGAGTATTTTGATTGCTTTTGCATCAGGAGTTGCGCTAGAATGTGCTATCCCCGATGTCTTAGCCGCCCTCTTTACGAGAGGGTCATACTCGGCCGAGGGACTGTGTAACATTATTATGTTTAGCCCATAAGGGGCCTCAAGCTGCTGTGCCCACCATTTTAGCCATGTTCTGGGGCCAGCTGTACGTGTCATAAAGCCTGGGTCTTTTATTACCACTATCTGACGGCCTTCTACCAACCCAGGACTACAGAAGATATTTTTGTCTGCTATTTCCTTAGCCAGGTAGGTCTCTAATTCCTTATCATTTACTTTTACGTGACTTCTTCTGTACCTTGTTTGAAGATCGGAATGCCAAGTAGGGAACCCCTGGCCATACGGAATTATTTCTATCGGAATCTCATTCTTTGGCTCATCTGCTGTGTCCGGTTCTTGACGGTTAGGATCGTCCATTTTGGGCGGATCCTCAGTCTTTGTCGTTGCCGCTGGTGCGGGTTTTGGTCCAGTTGGATCGTTTCCTGTGGACTGGTCCTCCAGTCCTGTTAGTGCCGCTTCTGCGGCCATTTTTCGTTTTTGTCGTCTCGAGTTTGTCCGTTTTCAAAGCCGACTGACTTTATGTCCCTGTACCTGGGATGAAAACCGACCTGCTGCTAATCTTACTCCTGATCTATGGTCAGTAGATCACGAATAAGCCCTTTTTACCCCGCCCACTGCTGTGGAATTAAGGGGCACTTAGCTGATAGCTTAGACCAGCCGACTACAACTTCTCTACTCTAAGAGGAGTTGTTCTTCTGGCGCTTGTCAGTCCTTTGACGCACGCCTTGTCTCTTGGGAGTCTTTATTCATAAAGAGGGTCCCTTCGTGGTCGCCATGTTTGCTTATCTGAATAATCAGCGAGGTAATCACAAGGTGCGTGACACGCCCTCACTGCAGCCTACCTGCTAACAGGGTCTATTGAACCGGTCCCGGAGTTTGGGTATTACCTTGAACTACGTGGGACAGCTTCCGACTGAAGGCTGTCGATGGGAGAATTCATCTGGACTATTCACCTCCTAGCTTCCATAAGCCACACCCCTTTTTCACCTTGCCCCTCCCTCCACCTCAGCAGCTGGGGACCGGAGGGTTTAGTACAAGGCAACTCATGTTAACGGAGGCTTCTCCCGTGTTTAAGCTCGCTATTGTTACTGATCCAGTTAATTTTAGGATCCAGGAGATCGGATCCTGGGGTATTGTTTTTATATTAAACCTTAGATGCTAATGCTTAACCTTTAAAAACCTCCTAATAGAGTTGATGTTATCTTTGTGAACCAAACTTTACATTTCCATGGACAAGTGGGTGATGAATAAAAGTCAAGAATTTTACGTTTTGTTTATTTTAATGAATTATCTTTTGCAGGGAAGGATCAGCGTTTACAGCACAACAGTACAATTAATTATTATGATTATAAGTAAAATAAAAGTATTAATTCACCAAACAATCTTTAGACTCGATGTTAAGTTGCTCGATCTGCACAGAGTCCTTAAGGAGGTTCTTTTCTGGAGTCCAGGCTGGAGAGGCTCGGAGGGTCGTCTCATTGATGTCACACAGTTAACACTTCCAATACCCATCCAGTCTTATGGACCAGAATTAGAGCGCTTAATCATAAGAAACTTCCTCATCCAGCTTTATGAGCTAGAGGTTAGAGTACACTCACTCATTTCCATCTCATCTGATTTTAAGAATCAGAGTTAGAGTGGTCTTTTGCAAACACACGTCTCTCCTGACCTTAAGGATCAGGGTTTAGAGTTTTACTTAAAATCTTACCCAGTGGATGTGTCTCTCCAGAGCCCTCCTGATTATCAAGCAACCTCGAGCAATTAAGTTTCTGAGATAATTGAATTGTCTATTTGCTTCCGCTCTATCCGCGTTTAATTTGATTTGATTTAAATCTAGCTGAAGCCAGGATTCAGTAAGGTGTCTTGCAGTCATCCCTTTTCATTCCTCAAAGTCCCTCGGGGACCGAGAGGGAATACCTGAAGCAGTCGCCTTCAGTCCCTGAGGACTGAGACTCACCTCTGACTCCCTGCTGGTCTGATCTGAAGAAACAAGTTTTGCTTCGTCCTGGCTGTCTGGGTAAAAACTATCCAGTCCTTCCTCAAAGCTTAAAAATGAAAGAAAAGAAGTCTCTCCCCAGGACGCTTGCTTCTTCCTGTCAGCACGGAGTCGATCTGAACCACGCCTTGGGTCTTCAGTGGAGCAGGTCAGCTCCAGTTACTCGATGTCTGATGTACAGTTCCTCGACCGCATCATGACAACTTCGGACAGCCTGACAGCTGGACTGCCTCGTCCTGTCGCAACAGGGTGGTTAAATAGAAATCTTAGTCCCGCCTCCTCCCTGGGAGGAGGGGGATAGCTTGTCTATGATTGGTTAAGTCTGCTTGCTTTGTCAGTTTCCAGGCAAACTTGTTGCTCTGTTCTATTTCTGCTTGAAGCTACATGATCCCTTATTAGGAAATGAATTTGCTCTTTTTGCTCGAGGCTGGATGATTCACCAGGGCGGAGGTTGACACAACTCTGGTCAGTTAGTTACATCACTTTTTCCAGTAAAGTGTTTGCAAGTTATACTTCCCAACATGTGTGTTTTGCAATAGACCACTTTTGTCACAAAACCATCTTTGAAACATAGTAACACATCATTACAATTGCTATTATAAAAAATGATTAACTTTTTATCATAGCAACATCACATTAAATGATTATATTGGTTACAATCATCTCTCACTTGGTTATATTAAGTAAAACACATCTTACTCGATTATTTTAGTTAAAACACATATACCATGATTATTGGTTAAAATCATATATCTCATGATTATACTGATTAAAACATGTTAATATTAAAATCAATTAAGGTTAAACCAAGTTTAGATAAAAACATATTAAAGTTAGAACAAGTCTTTTGCTTCACGTTTTCTTCCTCCTGCTCTCTGCTGCAGTTAAAATGTTCGTGTATGAACTTAAGAATGTGGCTGCTTGCTTTTAGGAAGTGACTTTCTTCATGACTTTCACAACTCTTTAACGGTTAAACTTTTAAGACACAGTTAACTTCTCTTATTTATCTTAGCTTTATAACTACAATTTCTTTTATTCAGACTTTATAGGCTTTTCTAATGTTTAAAACAATTATTCTTTTCTGCTCCCTTTGCCGTTCTCCTCCTGTGCTCTGCCTGTCTGTGTGAGCGTGCGTCTGGGTGAGTGTGTGTGTGAGTGTGTGTGTGTGTGTTTCTGAGTGGAGCGTTTCTGCAGAACTCTGTGCTCCCTTTCTGAACAGATGAGATAACTGAAGTTGCATAATAGACAAGTCCGGACAAGTCCTAGACAAGACCAGACATGTTTCTACCTCGACAACTGTTATTAATATATTTTTGCACTACTTTCCATAAGCTTTCCTGTACTGATTAATTTTTGTTGGTTTTGAATCCATAATAAACTCACTCTTCTCGACAACTGATCACATCAACTCTGTGGATAAATATATCAAGTTCACACGAGAAGATGTAAAAAATGGCAGGTTGGCTTTCTTGGACTGTGAGGTCTCAGTTTCTGATAGAGGAAATTTGCAAACTGAGGTGTACCACAAACCCACCCACACAGACCAGTATTTACAGTTTGACTCCCATCACCCTCTGGAGCACAAGTTAGGAGTCATCAGGACTCTGTACCACAGAGCAGACAGCGTCCCCACTAACTCAGGAGCCAGACAGAAGGAGAAATCACACACAAAACAGGCTCTAGAGAAATGTGGATATCCTAACTGGGCCTTCCTGAAAGCAGAGAAGAAACCCAAACAGGACTCCAGCAGCCATCAGGTGAAAAGAAGGAACCCAGACCAGTGGTCATTCCGTATGTTGCGGGAGTTTCAGAGACATTGAGACGTTTATTTTCTAAACACAACGTCCCAGTGGCTTTTAAACCCCAAAATACATTACGGCAAAGACTGGTTCATCCCAAAGATCCAGTCCCCCGGCACAAACAGAGTAATATTGTGTATGCTGTTCAGTGTCAGGAGGGCTGTGATCAGTCTTATATCGGGGAAACTAAACAGCCACTGGCCAAAAGGATGGCCCAGCACAGAAGATCAACATCATCAGGTCAGGACTCTGCGGTCTACACTCATCTCCAGGCCAGCGGTCACTCTTTCAGGGATGAAGATGTTCACATCCTTGATAGAGAGGAACGATGGTTTGAGAGAGGAGTAAAGGAGGCCATCTTTGTGAAAAGAAACCGTCCATCATTAAACAGGGGTGGAGGCCTCCGGGTTCAACTGTCCTTATCTTACAATGCTGTTATTGCTAGTATCACAGCTGTTATTTAGAAAGAGAAGCTTGCCATTTTGTATGGGTGTCTATGTTCAGGAAATGTTTGGCTTAGTTAATTCTTGCAGTTGGAGTTGTTTGCTAGAGCTGCTGTAAGCTTCTGAAGACAGTCAGAAGGTTTACTAGATAAAAATCTTTGTTTGGCCCTGTATAAATTTGGTTTCAGGCTAAACTCAATTGTTTGACATTCATTTTGTTATTTCTTTCATAATAATAATAATAATAATAATAATAATAATGAATTCAATTTATAATGTACTTTTCATTAGTGAAAATCTCAAAGTGCTACACACATTGGCCCTCATTCACGAACCGTTCGTACGCACAGATTTGTTCTTAAACTGTGCGTACGAGTGATTTAGGATCATTTGCGGCATTCAACAATGTTTTCGTATCCTACGATTTTTTTCAGATACGAACAAAATTTACGAGTGGTCCGGACCTGTCGTATATTTTAGGAGCGTCAGTCTGCTGTCATCCAGACGGAATTTCTCCACTAATAACTTCATATTTCGTTATTTAGAAAATATTTAGAGTTTAAAAAAGTCACGCACCACAATTGGTCTTGACAATAGGTTCTGTTTGAAGTCGAATTATATTTTTAAATGTAATAATGACTAACGGATTAAAGTATTTAAATTAAAATCAATTTGTTATCAATGCCGTTTTCTAACACTACAATATTAATATGAAGATCTCAAACTAAAACCAACTTAAATTATGAATTAATTTAAGTTTAATTTGTCTCGGTAACGCAGACTTCGGTAACGCAGACTTTAGGTTGACCTCCTCCTGTTGCAGTCATAGCTGTCAAATAGCTCAATCAGTAAAGCGTTGCGTCGCAGTGCCGAACTTTATGGGTTCGAGTCCCACATGGGACAACGTTTTTTTTTCTCCTTTTAATTCATTCCAGATTTAAAAAACACAAGAAAACTATTTACAATACAACAAGAAATGAAGCATAAAGTCTTTTTAATCTGGAATGAATAAATAATCTAAAGAAGGAAGGAAAAAAAATAGGCATACCTTGTGGGAATCGAACCCACAAAATCTCGATAACAGTGCAATGTTTTAACCAGTTAGCCACCAGTACACGTGTATATTTTAAGGTCCACATTTATTATAAACAAACATTCTTTGGCATTAGTTGGTCATTTACTCCCATGAGTGACGCTGCTAATAAGGACAGATTTACTTTTCTCGATCAAGGAGAGCAGAACTTCAATCTCCGCACCGGTAGAGTTCTTCTTTTTTACTTTTCGCTGTCATTTTATGCACGAACACGTTTTGCCTCCGAGGCAGGAAACGTAGCCTTATATGGTGTTTTGAGGGGTGGGAATTATGTAAATGACCTCTCCGCGTGCACGCGCAGGTGGTTGGAACAGGTGGGATTCATCATATTTACGCAACCCATTTACACACTTTTCCTCAGGATAGAAGACTTTGTTGAATCTGACGTGGCATGTTCGTACGAACGCTTCGTACGAACAAAAGTAGGAGAAATTTAGGATAAAAATACGAACATTTTCGTGAATGAGGGCCATTGAATGCTACACACATTCATACACCGGTAGCGGCAGACTACCATGCAAGGTGCTTTCCAGTCCTACCGGGAGCAACTCGGGGTTAAGTGTCTTGCCCAAGGACACAACGACACATGGTGTGGGGAACCGGGATTCGAACCGCCAACCTTCCGATCGGGGGACGACTGCCATTACCACTATGCCACGGCCGCCCCGTCATCAGAATTTACTGATATAGGATATTGGGGGGTCAGTATTAAACTGCCACCCTTTACCTTATTTATTTTAATTACTTCCTTATTCAGATTGAATAGTAATTCACGGATTCTTTCTTTTTCAGTTTACCCAATATTTCTGTGATCGTTATGATGGACAAATAAACCATAAAGCCATAGAGTGACAATGGAAACGTTAACTTAGTTTGGTATGTCAAGGACACTACCATTTATTTAAAATAAATCAACTAAAATTAACACCATTACACTTGATTGACAGGTTTCATGTTTCTTGCAATTTAACACGTCAGCACATTTAAATTGCAACAACAGACATAAATACAGGATGTCAATATACTTAGTCTTTGGCTCTTAGCTTAAAAATTTAGTTACCAGCTTAGAATTTGAGATAAGAGAGGTTTAAGAGGAATAGATTAAAGATGGGAAGAGGAAGAAATCTATTTTGAGTTTCACCAGAAATGACACTTCTCCATACGAAAACCAGCTCGACTCCCGTGCACGTTCCATTAAACATCAGCAACTCTGTACCTGTTTAGACGTCCGTCTCGTTTGGTAGAGTTGAGAAGCAGTTTAGCTTCACAGGTTCTGGGCCCATGAAGTCCGGTCATACCTCGGCGTGTTTATGGATTCGACGTGTCGTGAGGCCTGCTTTCTCCGTCAAAGAAAGTGGCAGCTTCTGGGTTAGTTTCAAAATAAAGCATTCCTCAAGAAAGTTCTAGAGAGCTTTTGCTCTATTGAATTTATGGAGGCGTCCATAAATTCTTGGCTGATGAACCAGTCTTTGACTTATTGACTCAGTTTATCTAGCCATGAGAGACAGAGAGCTGTCAGATCTCTGTCCATTCCAAACTCTGAAGCGTTCCGGGAAGCAAAACGCTTTTCTAAAGTGTTGAGATTAGAACACCGTTTCCTGATTGGTCCGTGGACCAAGCGAGGAGAGTTAGAGACACATCAACGAGTTCACTTTCACGTTATAAGAATTCAAGGTGAGATTCAGGAGCAGAAAGAAATGTTTAGAGGAGGCAGAGAATGCTGGAGTCATTCTCATGAAAACAACGGATTAACTGTCTTCTCCATTTCTAAACAAAACGGCCGGGCCTCTTTGACCCGAGCCTTCAACTTTCATACAGTTTGTGAACACCATCATTAGTGCAGAAGTGACACCGTAATGCTTCACATTACAGAATAACGCAGCATAATAGCACATATCATGAAAATGACAAAATGTTATTCTTTTGATTACATTAGAATAAAATTAAAGAGGCCAATAGTCTCTTTGTGAGTGACTTTATATGTTCTCAGATTACAACTAATGGAATAAATTGTAGTAAATGTCTATTTTACTGATAGGATCAGCAAAAAGCATCATTAGACAGTTCAAAAAGACAAAGGTGTGTCAGAGACCACCGTCTGGTCCCTTACACTGATGTACTGATGATGTACAGATGGTGTACAAATGGTGTACAGATGATTTACAGATGATGTACAGATGATGTACAAATGGTGTACAGATGATTTACAGATGATGTACAGATGATGTACAGATGATGTACAAATGGGGTACAGATGATTTACAGATGATGTACAGATGATGTACAAATGATGTACAGATGATGTACAGATGATGTACAGATGATGTACAGCTGATGTACAGATGATGTACAGATGATGTACAAATGGTGTACAGATGATGTACAGCTGATGTACAGATGATGAACAAACAAACAAATAGATTAAAACATGACAGCAACAAACGAAGACTCAGAATTCAAAATATATAATGTTGAAGATATGGTTGATGCAAACTTTTATCCTGCTATAAAAGACTGTGAATACTATAATGAAGAAAAGTTTAATAACATCAATATAACAAATGGAGATCTCTCTATTATTCACATCAATAGTAGAAGTATAAATGCAAATATATCCAAAATAACAGATTATTTAAAACAGTTAAACAGAACTTTTACATTAATAGCACTGTCAGAGACATGGCTTAATGATGAAAACAAAAATAATGTTCACATCGAAGGATATGAATTATATCATTTAAACAGAAACAATAAAAAAGGTGGTGGAGTAGCTCTATTTGTCAAAAATGAAATAAAGTGTAGAATAATTAAAGAAATGTCAATAATTGTTGACAATCTTATGGAAATAATAACAATAGAAATATTAAACGAAAATGCTAAAAACATATCCATAAGTTGTGTATATCGATCACCAGGATCAAATATAGAAATATTCACCGATAAAATCATACAACTACTGGAAAAGAGTTTAAATAAAAAAGTTTTCTTGTGCGGAGACTTTAATATTGACCTGGGAAATAAAACAGATTCAAATAACATCAGCACATTTCTAAATTCAATGTATAGTTTAAATCTTTATCCGTTAATATCAAAACCAACAAGAATTACAACTCATAGTGCTACGATAATTGACAACATTTTCACAAATATAACAAATGGGGATATGACAGGTGGTATCTTAACAACTGATTTAAGTGATCATTTACCAGTTTTCACTATCTACAGAAATGATCAAAACATTACAAAAGAAGTTACAATTAAGAAAAAAATAATAAACACATCAAAAAAAGCTATGGATCAATTAAAAGATGATTTACAGAAGCAAAACTGGAAGGACGTGTATATTGATGATGTTAACAGATCATATGATGAATTTATGAACATTTTAGAAGCTCTGTATGAAAAGAATTGTGTGCAAAGAAATCGTAGAAAAAGAAATATTGTTGACCAACCTTGGATGACTAAAGGGTTGAGAAATGCTTGTAAAAAAAAAAAACTTGTATTTATGTTTCTTAAAAACGAGAACACAACAAGCTGAAGAAAAATATAAAAAATATAAAAATAAATTGGTAATGATTATAAGAAGATGCAAGAAAGAATACTATAGTGATTTATTAAACAAGAGCAATGGTGACACTAAAACAACATGGCGAGTAATAAATGATGTTCTAAAAAGTCATAAAGCAAAAACGAACATTGCAAAATATTTTGTGAAAGATGACAAAGAAATACATGATGAGAATGATATCGTAAATGAATTTAATCAATATTTTGTAAATATTGGATCAAGCCTTGCAGCTAAAATACCAAAAGTAGATAATAAGGTGTGTCATTCAATTAAAAGTTGCACCAACAGTATTTTTCTTAGTGGAACTAACAAAGAGGAAATTATGAAAATGGTAAAAAATCTCTCAGACAAGAGATCAAAAGACTGGGTGGACATGGATATGATGTTCGTAAAGGAAATAATAAGTTATGTTATTGAACCGTTTACATATATATGCAATTTATCTTTTTCAACAGGAATATTTCCAGATAACATGAAAGTAGCAAAGGTAATTCCTCTTTTTAAAAATGGTGATAAATGTGTATTCAATAATTATAGGCCAATATCCTTATTACCACAGTTCTCAAAGATTCTAGAAAAACTATTTGTGTCCAGATTGGATCAATTTATTGATAAACAAAACATTTTAAGTAGCAGTCAATATGGGTTTAGAGAAAAAAACTCTACGTCAATGGCTCTCATGGATTTAATGGAACAAATAACTAATGCTGTCGATCATAAACAGTACTGTGTTAGTGTTTTTGTTGATCTAAAAAAAGCATTTGATACCATTGACCACACCATTCTCCTTGAAAAACTAAATAAATATGGTATTAGAGGACCAGCATTACAGTGGGTATCTAGCTATTTGAAGGACAGGAAACAGTTTGTGCAAATAAATGATGTTAGATCTGACCTCCGTGATATCACTTGTGGAGTTCCTCAGGGTTCTGTGCTTGGACCAAAGTTGTTTATTTTATATGTGAATGACTTGGTAAATGTGTCAGCACTACTTAAATGTGTTCTTTTTGCCGATGACACCACTTTTTTCAGTTCGGGTAATGACATAAAACAGATTTTGGATATGATGAAAACAGAATTTATAAAAATACAAACTTGGTTTAAATTAAACAAATTATCTTTGAATTTAGATAAAACTAACTACATGATTTTCAGTAACAAAAAGGGAATTGTTGATGACGATCCATTTGAAATTGAAGATGTTGTGATCTGTAAAGTGAGTGAAGTGAAGTTTCTGGGTGTTATCATTGATGACAAACTGACATGGAAACATCATGTAAATTCTATTTAAAAAAAACTAGCTAGAGCAATTGCAGTACTGTATAAAGTCAGGGATTTTTTAATTGATAAAGCTTTACATATGTTGTATAACACAATCATTGCTCCACATTTAATCTATTGTATTGAGGTTTGGGGAAAAGCATGCAAAACTATTACAAAGCCTGTTTTTATTTTACAAAAGAGAGCTGTAAGAGTAATCACCAGAAAACATTTCACTCACCCTTCAAACACCTTGTTTATTCAACTAAACTTATTGAAATTCCAGGAATTGGTAGAATATAGTATTTTATCAATTATGTATAGGGCTCATAATAACACATTACCTTTAAATATCCAAAGAAATTTTATAAAAAGACAAAGTTATTACAATCTCAAAGGGACAGAGATATTCATCAAACCACAATTCAGAACCAGCTTAAAAGGACGGTCTACCTCAATTCAGGGAATTCGATTGTGGAATGCTCTGGAGAGTGATGTTAAAAATGAAAAATCAATGTATACATTTAAGAAAAAGGTCAAAAAGGACTTGCTCAAAAACTATATATGATGTAATCTTGCGTGTTTGTGTATTACAATTATGTTGTACTTATGATGTACGGTACGTTTGTGTATTACAGTTAGAAAAATTAAGTAGAGTTATTCATTTTATGAAGCAGTTTGTGTATTACAGTTAGAAAAATTAAGTAGAATTATTCATTTTTGTGATGAATTTGTGTATTACAATTAGGAAAATTAAGTAGAATTATTCATTTTGTGAACATCTTGATGTTGTGCCATCTTTTAGTTTGTGTATTTCAATTAGAAAAATTAAGTAAAATTAAGTAGAATTATTCATTTTATGATCTAGTTTGTGTATTACAGTTAGGAAAATTAATAAAAAAAAATAGGAAAATTAAATAAAATTATAAAAAAATAAAATAAAATAAAAAAAATAAAAAAATTAGAATTAGAAAATTAATTAGAATTATAGGTGATGTAGTTTGTGTATTACAGTTAGAAATATTAAGTAGAATTATTCATTTTGTGATCTAGTTTATGTTTTACAGTCAAGAAAATTAAGTAGAATTATTCATTTTGTGATGTAGTTTGTGTATTACAGTTAGGAAAATAGGTAGAACTATTCATTCTGTGATGTTGCTTGAAAGTTATCATTGGTTGAACAAACTGTGAAATAGGGGCAGATATAATAAGATTTCATCTTCTTTCTGCTCCCTTCATTTTATCCTACTTGTAATCTTGTATCTGATGAAACTGTCTTGTATTGTTCTTTTAAAATGAATGAATAAACATCAAATCAAATCAAATCAAATCAAATGATGTACAGAAGATGTACAGATGATGTACAGATGATGTACAGCTGATGTACAGCTGATGTACAGATGATGTACAGATGATGTACAGCTGATGTACAGCTGATGTACAGATGATGTACAGATGATGTACAGATGATGTACAGATAATGTACAGATGATGTACAGATGATGTACAGATGATGTACAGCTGATGTACAGATGATGTACAGATGATGTACAGATGATGTACAGATGATGTACAAATGATGTACAGCTGATGTACAGATGATGTACAGATGATGTACAGATGATGTACAAATGATGTACAAATGATGTGCAAATGATGTGCAAATGATGTACAGATGATGTACAAATGATCTACAGATGATGTACAGATGATGTACAAATGATGTACAGATAATGTACGGATGATGTACAAATGATCTACAGATGATCTACAAATGATGTACAGCTGATGTACAGATGATGTACAGATGATGTACAGCTGATGTACAAATGATGTGCAAATGATGTACAGATGATGTATATCTGATGTACAGATGTTGTACAGATGATGTACAGATGATGTACAGATGATGTACAGATAATGTACAGATGATGTACAGCTATACACTGGTACTGTGAGTTTCATTAAAACCTCTTCACTGGTTCATGGGATATTTTTCTAACATTACAGATAAACAATAACCCATACATGGGCATAAACGTTACAGCCTTTTGTCTTTGGTGACAGCTGAAAGTAAAACATTACCAAGGGTGAAGTATGCAGCTGCACTGAGGGAGAGGATGATGAGGAAGATAGTGCCCAGACCCAGGTCCCCGGTGGAACAGGCATTTGGACAGGCACAGGGACTCTCCACCCAGATGTGCACGGGCCCTTTGGGGCTGAGGCTCTGGTCTCGGATGGTGGACATGGACTGGTTTGGATTACAGTGGTAATGTGCCACAGTCTTCGGCTGGTTCCCGTCAACTGGGACAAGAGGCAGAGACAGATTCTCTGTTAGGTCATAATAATAATAATAATGAATTTAATTTATAACGCACTTTTCATTAACAAAAATCTCAAAGTGCTACAAAGTGCAACAAAATCAAAAATAAAACAAGTGATAATACAAGTAAAATCAATAATAATATCAACTAAGATCAAAGATAAAATCATGCGGAGGCAGAGTAAGCTCGTTTAAAAAGAAAGGTCTTCAAGCCATTTTTAAAGTCAACCAGTGACTGTGGAGCTCTCAGGTAGTCAGGGAGGGAGTTCCATAGGCAGGGGGCAGCCACACAGAATGCCCGGTCTTCCATGGTCCTTAATTTGGTTTGCGGAATGTGAAGGAGATTACTGCTCTGTGATCGTAGAGACCGGGTGGATGAATATGGTGCAAGAATGTCTTTTAGATAATCAGGTGAAGTTCAGTGTAAGCATTGGTGTGTAATAAGAGTAGTTTTATACTGAATTCTGTAGGTGACAGGAAGCCAATGGAGGTTATGGTGAATGGGCGTAATATGTTCAAATTTACGAGCTCTCAACAAAATACTTGCTGCACTGTTTTGAATATATTGAAGCTTCTGAAGGTTTTTGCCATTCCCGGAAATGGACCGCAATGATCCTTAAAAGATCCCAAAATCACAAAATCCGGATACTTATCTTTGGCAGGCCCTTGACGAATAACAGCCACATTTATTTTGGATCTGCCGAAGATAAGTATCCAGATTTTGGGATTTTTTAAGGATCATTGCGGTCCATTTCCGGGAATATCCGAACACAGATCCTTCCGTATATCTATGGTTTTAGTGCAGTGCCAGGGATACCAATAAACAGGGAGTTGCAGTAGTCGAGCCTGGAGGAGACAAAAGCATGGACGAGCTTCTCAGCATCAGAAAAAGTTAGAGATGGGCGAAGTCTGGAGATGTTTTGAAGATGGAAGAAGCAGGTTTTAAACAGATGCTTAATGTGATTTTTAAATGTAAGATGAGAGTCCATTTTTATTCCAAGATTTGTAACAAAGGTGGATGTCTTGTCCAGAAAAGGAAATTGTTGTTATAGTAGATGTTTGTACCTGCACAAAAACCATAGATATACGGGAGTATCAGATGTGGTATATCTCCGCATCCTTCACATATACGGACAATTTCCGGGAATTTCCGTATCGCATCCTCGGAAAATCCAGTTTCGGATATCCCCGGATACGAACAGATCCGAACTTTATTGATCCTTAAAAAATCACAAAATCCGGATACTTTATCTGCTGCAGATCCAGAAATATGTGGCTCTGTTATCCCTCGGGATTACTGCTTACATCTCTTCGGATACTTGCCGCATATATGACGTATGATTGTTTATATTTACGTATACGTGACAGATGTCAGTCGTATATTTATGGATTTTTATCTGTGAAGTATCTGTGAAGTATGCGATTTCTCAGAGATCCAGCAGATCTTTGACGTATCACGTTTAAGATGTCAGTCGTATATTTATGGATTTTTATCTGTGAAGTATATCTGAAGTATGCGATTTCTCAGAGATCCAGCAGATCTTTGACGTATCACGATGAAGATGTCAGTCGTATATTTATGGATTTTTATCTGTGAAGTATATCTGAAGTATGCGATTTCTCAGAGATCCAGCAGATCTTTGACGTATCACGATGAAGATGTCAGTCGTATATTTATGGATTTTTATCTGTGAAGTATATCTGAAGTATGCGATTTCTCAGAGATCCAGCAGATCTTTGACGTATCACGATGAAGATGTCAGTCGTATATTTATGGATTTTTATCTGTGAAGTATCTCTGAAGTATGCGATTTCTCAGAGATCCAGCAGATCTTTGACGTATCACGTTTAAGATGTCAGTCGTATATTTATGGATTTTTATCTGTGAAGTATCTCTGAAGTATGCGATTTCTCAGAGATCCAGCAGATCTTTGACGTATCACGATGTCAGTCGTATATTTATGGATTTTTATCTGTGAAGTATCTCTGAAGTATGCGATTTCTCAGAGATCCAGCAGATCTTTGACGTATCACGATGAAGATGTCAGTCGTATATTTATGGATTTTTATCTGTGAAGTACCTGGAAATATGCGATCCCTCAAGAGTTCCAGCAGATCTTTGGCGTATCACGTCGTTGCAGATGTCATTCGGATATTTAAGGATTTTTCATTTATGCAAATTCATGCATATTTGGGAATATGATATACTCTGCCTGAAAATACAGGTTTTGCATGTAGGTAGACCATGTAAAACACCAATGGTTACCGGTAGTTGTTTTTTTTTTACCCTAACCCTCCATTTATTTTTTATTTTTAATATGTGAAGCACTTTATATAACTACATTTGTTTTAAATCTGCAATACAAATAGTTGGCTTCTAACATCTTTACATTTTAACATCACCCAGTTTTCTACATCAACATTAGTCTTTAATTTAGATTTATGTACCAACATCATGATGTACAAATCACAAGCTGGACCAAAAGCAGTCTAGTAAATACACAGTGGTTTGTATCTTCAGAACTACTACGGTAATGCAAACATCAGACATAAAAAAACTGACCATGACTTTAAATTTATTTTTTTATTAACACCCCCCCCCACACACACACACACACACACACACACGCACACAAAGAGGAAAAGAAGAGGAGATGTATGGATGCAGTTAGAGAGGACATGAAGGTAGTTGGAGTGAGAACAGAGGATGCAGAGGACAGAGTGAGGTGGAGGAGGATGACTCGCTGTGGTGACCCCTGAAAAGGGAAAAGCCAGAAGAAGGTGCTCAAGGCAGCCTGGGTTGCATTTCTCACTGGGCACTCTGCGATGGACTTTGTTCTGAAGCTCAGCAAATGAGTCAGAGGCGCTCCTCTCTCGCAAAATCCTCCATCCTCTTAACTTTGTAGGCAATCGTGGAGCTCAGTAAAGAAGGTATTTGTCAACATATTTGACTCCTTTTTAACTGACAGAAAAGTCTAATGTTCATGTAATAACAGCGTCCATGAGGTTAAGACTTGTACTCGAAGAACAAGGGAAACAGCGTGTGTTGGGGTAACCTAGGTTTGACACCCTGATGCATGCTCAATAATCCAGGTAGAAAAATCTAAAAAAGCTAAGTCTGGTCCTCTGGACATTCAAAAAATAAAAAATAAAGCACAAAAAAAAAACTGTAGAAACGTTTCGTCTTTCGTCCGAAAGACTTCCTCAGTCTGAGAAGCTGTATTCAGCTCAGTCTTATAAATAGCACCCTCCCACAGTGGATCAACCAGTTGGCTGATGACAGCCTGAAACCAGCTGCTCACATGAGCAAGGAGGACCATCAGCCTGACGATGGATCGTTAACACCCTGATGGTTGTTTGCTATTCACAGAGGGCTGAGTGATACTAGCAATAACAGCATTGTAAGTGGGGGACAGTTGAACCCGGAGGCCTCCACCTCCGTTTAATGATGGACGGTTTCTTTTCACAAAGATGGCCTCCTTTATTCCTCTCTCAAACCATCGTTCCTCTTTATCAAGGATGTGAACATCTTCATCCCTGAAAGAGTGACCGCTGGCCTGGAGATGAGTGTAAACTGCAGAGTCCTGACCTGATGATGTTGATCTTCTGTGCTGGGCCATCCTTTTGGCCAGTGGCTGTTTAGTTTCCCCGATATAAGACTGATCACAGCCCTCCTGACACTGAACAGCATACACAATATTACTCTGTTTGTGCCGGGGGACTGGATCTTTGGGATGAACCAGTCTTTGCCGTAATGTATTTTGGGGTTTAAAAGCCACTGGGAGGGGGGTATACAAGCCACCCAGTGGCTTTTAAACCCCAAAATACATTACGGCAAAGACTGGTTCATCCCAAAGATCCAGTCCCCCGGCACAAACAGAGTAATATTGTGTATGCTGTTCAGTGTCAGGAGGGCTGTGATCAGTCTTACATTGGGGAAACTAAACAGCCACTGGCCAAAAGGATGGCCCAGCACAGAAGATCAACATCATCAGGTCAGGACTCTGCAGTCTACACTCATCTCCAGGCCAGCGGTCACTCTTTCAGGGATGAAGATGTTCACATCCTTGATAGAGAGGAACAATGGTTTGAGAGAGGAGTAAAGGAGGTCATCTTTGTGAAAAGAAACCGTCCATCATTAAACGGAGGTGGAGGCCTCTGGGTTCAACTGTCCCCCACTTACAATGCTGTTATTGCCAGTATCACTCAGCCCTCTGTGAATAGCAAACAACCATCAGGGTGTTAACGATCCATCGTCAGGCTGATGGTCCTCCTTGCTCATGTGAGCAGCTGGTTTCAGGCTGTCATCAGCCAACTGGTTGATCCACTGTGGGAGGGTGCTATTTATATCAGCACTTTGTGTGGACTTGTTCCTGTTTAAAGTGCTTTATAAATAAAATGGTATGGTATGGTATAAGACTGAGCTGAATACAGCAGCTCAGACTGAGCTGAATACAGCAGCTCAGACTGAGGAAGTCTTTCGGACGAAAGACGAAACGTTTCTACAGTTTTTTTTTTGCTTTGTTTTTTGTATGTCCAGAGGACCAGACTTAGCTTTTTCAGACTAGGTTTGACACGTTTGGCTTGGGGTTGGATCACTTTGGTTCCTTGGGATGCCCCCCTCCCGGTCTGGCGCATAACGAAGCCACTTCTTGACAGTTCCGCTGTAGTCCTTGTCAGTTAGCTTTGGGTCAAACTGCCGAGCAGCAGCTGAAAGACAAAAAAAATAAGAGTGAGGAAGATGGTGTATATTTGATAAAATTGTATACCCCCCTCCCCTCTTTTTTTTTTTTGAGAGGTGCTATCTCCCATGTTCTGCTTTTGGTGTGTGCACAAACTGTCCCACACATTCCCACTGAATATGACAAATTTGAGTGTTTGTATAAACAAATATTGTGTGAGGATGCAAAATGTCATTGGCCATAATGAGATGACATTTGATGAGGTACAGTGATGAGCAGCACTCACTTCACACGGGTGTGATTTTTTAAAATTAAATGCTCAGCATCCAATTAGACTGAACTGGAAAGAGAAGCAAATGTCTAGTTTGACTCGATCTTGACAACATATCCATGCACCTATTAAGCTCACCAAGAACATTGTCCTTTGATTATTTCTTATAGCTTGCACTTTCACATTTTCTTTATTCAAAATTAATCCTTTTTTTTTTGCATTTCATACAGAAGAGGCATGAAAGACAAGATGCAATACATTTTAGAAATTCAAAAGAATTTTTTACTATATGGCACACTAAGAGCATAATTATACAGGTAGTCCCCGACTTACGAGCGCTCTTACTTACGAGGTTCCAGACTTACGAGCTGGCGAATTTTTGGAAAAAACGCAAAAAATACAGAGTTTTTCTGTGTTTTTTCACCACAGTTCGTTAGCTAAACATGTGGACACACGTTTCCGATCATTTTTATGCACTAGTAAGCAGTTTTTCGATGAAAAACGAGTGTTTGTAGTCGCACTAGCAAAACCGTTCCAACTTACGAGCGAAATTCCGGACTTACGAGAACTTGTGCTTCGTGTTTCAACTTACAAATTTTCATCTTACGAGCACCTCGTTGTAACGGAACTCGCTCGTAAGTCGGGGACTACCTGTATTCTCAATCACCAGCAGTCTATAAAGTAATTTGCAGGGGAGGAAGCTCACCAAATATGCAGTTGTGTTGTGTCCTTCTGAGGAAAGAGGTTTTTAAACATCTTTTCTACCATTTTAGTGTTTTCAACTGAGGAGCTTTGGATATATTCATTTAAAAAATATAGCACAAGAATATCTCTGCACAGAAAAAAATAAATAAAAATTACTTTAAGTTTTTTTTTTTAAACCAAACTGACAAGTTTCTCCACTGTAATTGTTGTGTGATGTTAAGGCATTGAAACACCTGGTTCAATTTAGAAGATATTTAAGATTAACTACAAGCACCTGAAGCTGACTCAGAGAACTCTGTGATTTTAGAGAAAGATCAAAGCCAAATGTAGACACGGTGCACCCCAAATCAACTTTTTTTAATAAAGTGCATTAAAACAATGGCCGCTGACACAAAGTGCTGTACATGAGGAACATTATTCTATAATTTAAAGCAGATTGGAGTGAAGCAAAATCAGCTTTTGAGTAGAAGTCACTAGATAGATTTAGAAAAAGCTAAGAGTTTTGTTATTTAAAGACAAATAATTGTTATTGTTCCCAATATTTTTAATTATAAGATTTTACTTTGTGATAAATTTGCCCAAATAACAAATAGAATTTCTCCATCTACATCAAACACCTGTGCCAGGGGGACAAATTTGTAAAGTATAATTCTTGATCTGAAGTCAGGGGCCACACAAAATCGTTTCAGGGGCCACAAATGGCCCTCGGGCCACACTTTGGACATCCCTGATATACAGTATTTGAACAATTTCAAAACATTTCATTAATAGCAGATGTTCTGTGGCACATTTTGAACTTTTAGATAAGAATTTGTGCTCAAGTGCCTAGAGAGCTTAGCATATTTTTCCTTGAGGAAAAATGAGCCAGACCACATTGAAATGGTCTACATTTAATAAATGAATGCAGTTCAGTCTATCAAATAAATTACCATCTTTTGACGAACTGATTCTTCCATCAGTAATGACTCCACCCCATGAAGTCTTGTTCACTGGTGACTGGCAGCTGGACAGGGAATGTATAAGTTGCGGTGGCTGGTCCCCGGATACCACCTTGTGTCATTTTGCCCTGTCAACTTGGTTCTTGATGAACTGCACATCTCTGGACAGATCCTTCACCACCACAAGTACTTCAGTGAGCACTGAAGTCATCTTGTGGATGGCAAGGTCTTTAGAAGAAAAGTTAAAATCATTAAATGAGAAACAAAAATAACCTGCTAATGACACAGTGAGGAATGTCCAACAGACTTGCCTTTCAAAAGCTGCTCTTCGCTGCTAGTCATCTGTGTGTTCCATCTGTAAAACACAAACATTCATACAACTTCATCTTTGCATACATTTTGAAAGGTTTGGAGCATGTGTCTGCGCATAATTGATGTTGATTTTATTTTGGTTAGAAATGTTAGTGTTTGTTCAACAGGGAACAGTTTGTTAACAGAAAGGGCATTTTCTGTATGTAATCAGGATAGAACTCAGATGAATAGAATACACAGGACCACAATGGAAACCAGTCTCTGTGGGCTTTGTGTGATGTTTAGCTTTTAAGCAACATTGTATACCCATAGAAATTGTTAATTAGTGTTGTATAAAGTACCTCAAAGTAATACTTTTGTAAAAGTACAAGTACCTTATCATAAAATTACTTTGGTAAAAGTTAAAGCTCCACTGACATGATCTTTTAACTTTTCAAAAAATGGCACAACATATATAAATATTAAGATAGACCTCTGACCGTTTTTGCTAAAATAATGTTCAATGAATGAAATTTCCTCTCAAAATATTTTAAATTTAGCGCCGTTTTTTAGACCGTAAATCCGGATTTTCCGGTCACGTGTCAGCAGAACCGATCTGACGTCACGTCCGATACTGAACTCTGCTCAAACCGTACATTGAATGGACAAAAATATAAACGCATCCGTCGAATTTAGCCAATTAAAACTACATTTTATTTGATTTGGCTTCAGTTCGTGGAGAAAAAGTTATTTTGAGTGATGCACAACGAACGGAAAGGTTTATATTCTCCGTGTTGCTTCTGTAAGAGTTATCACGATAGCTCTGCTGCCATCTGGTGCTCAATGTGAAACCTCCCTTGAAAAAAAAAAGCAACACGGAGAATATAAACCTTTCCGTTCGTTGTGCATCACTCAAAATAACTTTTTCTCCACGAACTGAAGCCAAATCAAATAAAATGTAGTTTTAATTGGCTAAATTCGACGGATGCGTTTATATTTTTGTCCATTCAATGTACGGTTTGAGCAGAGTTCAGTATCGGACGTGACGTCAGATCGGTTCTGCTGACACGTGACCGGAAAATCCGGATTTACGGTCTAAAAAAACGGCGCTAAATTTAAAATATTTTGAGAGGAAATTTCATTCATTGA